>MU185802.1:24885-44179 GCA_016904865.1 Pissodes strobi | reverse complement strand
AAATCTAACCTCTGTGGGATATTTAAACCTTTTAAATACTGGTTTTCAATAGTATCTTATGGATATTCCACTGGCCACTCTACAACATCTTTGATTTTAGCAGGATGGCGCCCCTACAGATAACAGCAGGAATGTGCGCCGATTTCCCCATGAGGAATTTCCAGAGCGTTTTATAGGAAATGGAGCTTTTGTAGAATGGCCAGTGAGATCTCCAAATCTGTCTCTACTTGATTTTTACTTGTGCGGTACTCTTAAAAATTTAATTTAGAAAAGACCTGTTAATATTAGAGAAGATTTAAGGGATAGAATAATGAAGCATTTGAAGGGTACAGGGGAAAAACGATCTAAGTCACATTTCCCATAGGAAACTTTTTTATTATTGATTTCACAGAAAATTTTATTCTTTTTAAAAGTTGGTGCTTGGAAAAAAACTAATTTTGACAATGCTAAATTAAGGATAAGTTATACAGGGTACTTAAAAAATGCAAAAATGATGGTTAAAAAACAAAAATTTTGGAATATCGGAAAACCTTCTACAGAAAAATAAAGCTCCTATTAAGATAAAAATAAAAGTTAAATACCATTTTTCCCAAAAGTTCACCGTGACGGAGAAAATCCATGTCAATTATTGAGAACAACCCTCTTTTTCATCATTTTGTCAAATTCAAAACTTTGATATTATTGTTTATCTGGCCCAAATTTACCCATACTTTCATTTAAAAGAATAGAAGTTTCCAATTTAATCGAAACAAGTTTTTCAATGCCTTAAATAAGGACGGATTTATAAATAAAATAATGTATAGACAGAGATGAGGGATTCATACATTTTAAAATGAATTTTTCATAAAATTATGAATTTTTTGATGTTTGCGATACGTCATTTTGCTTAGGGAGGCTAAAAGGCAACGAAAAACAAAAAAAGTCTAAGACCGTATTTAAAATATTAAGTTGATGATGGTTGCTAGAATACGAAAAGTCGAATTTTAAATTTGGCCATGTCGTCTTGTAGAGGGGGAAAAGTGGCAATGAAAAAGCGTTATTTATTTTAAAATAACGTCAGAAAAAAATAAAAACGATTTTGGAAAATTTCGATTTTTTCCGGAAGTATTCGGAATTTTTTAAATTTCAAAACGGCATCTTGTTGAGTATCAAATTACACAACTTTGTCTTAATTTAACCGCCCTCGTATCTCTTACGGTTCCCGAGATCCCCAAGCATGCACTCGAATTTGTAGCACCCTGTATAATTTTTAATTTGTTAAAATAAAATTTTGTTAAATTAAAATTCTGTCTACAAGTATCCAACCTGCACGTTTTTGTCGTACGATTTTCAGTGTTTATGAATGGATAACAATAGGCTAAAAGCATAAATTGACCCAAAACCGGGTGGTATTATACCTGCACTTGATGAAAACAAATAATTTTGCAGTGAAACCAGCGCCAAACTATGGAGGTGACATAAATTATTGGAGGGTCACCCTGTAGTCATTTTTCATACCTAATGAGGTTTTATTACTCTATACATTTCTGAAACAGACTATAGGAATGGACGAAAAAAGGTGGAATAAGAAGAAAAAGAAGACGAGCCTGCCTCTTAGAAGCGAGGCAGCTGGTAATATAAATGCTGCACAGTGCACAGGTCAAAAATTAAAACATATTTTTTTATAAAACTTAAATTATTTGTGTTAAAATAATCCGCTTGAACCAAAATCACCAGTGCCAGTGACAAACTTACTTTATTCGCTTTTATTAAATTAGTCCATTTTCAAGAAACTCTTTTTACAACACCCCTCCAACCACATCGGGTTTGTTGATGTGATAATTTACTTAAGATAAATAGTCAAATCAGTATTTTTTATTCTTTTGCCATCTGTAACAAATAAATGACCCACAACCCATATATACAATATATGGGAAGCAGTCATTCATTATCAGTTAAGATCCAATGATTTTACTTCACAAACACTATGTAATGCTCAATATATTTTGACAAATACGATCAACTAAAACGACCTTTTTATGAATCCGTGAGTAATTCGAGCAATAAAGCTTTCGCATTTGAACGGGCGCCGCTATTCGAAAGTTCCACGAATCTCCCCCAAAGAATATTTATCTTTGTCTCCGTTCCACATTACATCGACATCACGAACAATCGAGGTGTGGTCTACACAAACGAAAACATCGATATCTCCCGGTAAAGACAAAACTATTGCGCTGCTGTGGAAAAAGCTATGATTCTTTGACCGAAACTAAAAATTATTTCAGTACGCTTGAATATGATAATCGATATACCCTCTAAACATGGTCTAATTATGGGAAATTAAGAAAACTAAATTCAACACAACAGAGATTTAACAGGTCTCAAAAAATACTAATAGAGGAAATTAGTAACAATATGATTTTCAAAAAATATCAAATTCAGAAAATTTAATGTTAATATAGTTTATGACTGAGCTTCAAGTAATCATGAATTGCGCAATCTTGGTTTTTGAAATTCATGTCCTCAGATTATTATTTACCGCCAAATTGAATATGATAAACGATATACCCTCTAAACATGTTCTAATTATGGAAAATTCAGAAAACTAAAATCAATACAAGACGGATTTAGCAGATCTCAAAAATGATAATAGAAAAAATTAATGGAAATATAATTATCAAAAAATATCTAAATCAGAAAATTTAAAGTTAGTAGAGTTTATGACTGAGCTTCAAGTAATCATGAATTGCGTAATCTTGGTTTTTGAAATTCATGTCCTCAGATTATTATACTTAAATTACCGCCAACTTGAATATGATAGTCGATCTACCTCCAAAACATGTTCTAATTATGGGAGACTCAGAAAACTAAATTCAACACAACAGAAATTTAGCAGATCTCAAAAAATAATAATAGAATACACTAATGACAATATGATTATCAAAAAATATCTAAATCAGAAAATTTAATGTTAGTAGAGTTTATGACTGAGCTTTAAGTAATCATGGATTGCGCAATCTTGGTTTTTGAAATTCATATCCTCAAATTATTATTCCCATAAATAAAAATTACCTCCAACTTGAATATGATAATCGATATACCCTCTAAACATGTTCTAATTATGGAAGATTCAGAAAACTAGAAATTAATGACAATATGACTATCAAAAATATTTAAATCAGAAAATTTAATGTTGGCAGAGTTTATGACTGAACTTCAAGTAAGCATGAATTAGTAATCTTACTTTGTGAAATTCATGTGTTCAAATTATTATACTCAAAAATAAAATTAAGTCATCGTATTGGAGGTAAGTGTAAAATGTTTACTAAAAATGGAGCATAGTATATAGTTTTATATAAAAGGAAATATCAGATGAACAAGCTAAGCTACATTAACTTCTATTAAAATACGTTCAAAAGAATATTTTAAACATTTTCTCAAATAAATATATTTTTTCTTTCCGCTGTTAACGTGAATATTGCCGCCTTTGAACTAGAAACGCTCTTCTTGTTTTTCTCTTAGATTGGCTCCATTTGCACTTTTCGGAGTCCTAACGAATGCACAAATAAGTCTGTTATTTGCTTTTTCCCAAAGAAAATTTTCGATTATTATTTGCTTTCCTGAGGGATTTCTTATGTATTCGCCCTGTTTGCTTTGATTCGCCGAAAACTGATTACGGACAAAGTTTGATTGAGTTTTTTGCCGAACTAATTCGGCACGATCTGGCCTAACCAGTTAATAGAGAGATATATCGGCAAAAATACGGCGATACAGATAAACGAAGATTACGAGAATACTGGCGGTTTTTCATTTTATATTGATTTTGGATTTCAGTCATCTAAATAATATTTTTAAGTTTTCTTGATCTAAAATTAGGGCAAATCAAAATATGTTTCATTAATTGAAATGAAAATCTGGAAAAAAGCTCAGACCTATCAATTATTGGTTTAAGTGGGACAATTTTTAATTATATTTTCAACCTTTCAAATTCAACTCCCAAGCAATTACCTTTAAAATGTTACGCATCTAACAATGCGCACCATGCGTTAGATTTTTCCACACAAACTAATCAGGACTCAACTAATTAAAATAGTAAGCCACACTTGCTTGTTATATTCAAACAAAAAGAACCTTATCTTTACAAATTATCTTCATAATATTACAACTTTATCTCTAGATTTCGAGTAAAAAGTAGTTTGTAGAATTTATTTGTTTAAGAATCTTATCCAATAGTTATCTCTACAATATTCATAACAGTTCTGTCTTTATACCATAAAAATAGTTCCTTAATTCTTATTCCTATATCGATATAAGAGTTTATTTAATTTAATTGTTTATCACTTATTTATAAAGACGGTCCTGTCTGCGAACATTCTACCAAGTGCCGTACCTATTATATTACTATCACTAATACTGCAGTTTATTCAACCTATTCCTATAATTATAGTTAAAAATGTCGATATATACACAATTTGCTAACTATGTTTAAGGAACATTAACGGCACAGGAAATATTCGCAAGCCGTTTTAAATGATATTGCGTATTTTGCCACTTCTAAGTCCTTTGCCATACTCTCATTGCTCCAGTTTTGATCCCGAGTAGGTACGTGAGTAGGTGTAAAGGTTATCTAATAGATCAGCTTCTGCTCTTTCCTGTTTTGCTATCTGTTTTGATGTTTTACTGTCTATTTTGCTGTTTTTGCTGTTTTACTGTCTGTTTTACTGGCGGCAAGAAATAGCAAAACAAACAGTAAAACAGCAAAACAGACAGTAAAACAGCAAAACAGGAAATAGCGGGAGCTGATATAGAACACAACCTTTACACCTACTAACTTGTAGGAACAAAGTATTATTTAAAAATGCAGAGAGAAACAGTACAGATGCTGGTGGTAAAGTCATTTTCAATATAATTATATATTTTCATAATTCATTCCATTTATACTCATCCTTAACTAAACTTTTCAGAAGTTTAATAACATCATTTGCTTCTTCATCATTAGTCTCGGAATTATCTTCTAAAATATTTATATGTTTATGCCCCCAAGCCAAGGTTCTGAATGATGGAATTATATAACGCTTATCATCTTTAGGAGACAGCACAACCTAATTTTTTTAATTGTGTGTGCATATCATGTGAGGTTGAACGAAATATATTCATTTTTCCAAATTTAATTTCTAAATTTACAAGATCTTTATAATCTTGATTAGTAATCCAAAACAGTGATCTACTGCTGATAAAGAATCATCGTATGAACATTTATTGAAATAAGCAAAAGCATATGGTTCATGTTTAAAAGTATTTGTGGTATAAGAATCCATATCATTTATTGATTCTTCATATTGTAAAGGTTTTATGAAACATTCAAAATCTGCACATATTACAAATAGAACCTCTAACTGTCTTTGGAAATTTTCAAATTGAAAAATATTTTCTGGAACATTTTGCCATTATTTATTAACTTTTATTTCATTGGTTGGAATTTTTGTAGACAAATGATTACAATCATTCGATTGGTAAACATCTGAATTTCTTTAGAAGTAAAATAAATTAAACATACATCACAAAAATATTTTTTATAAGGCTATTAATTTGATGTGATCCTAACCTAGACAAATTCTTAATCTAACAGTAATGATTGTTCCTACCATCACTAATTAGCAGCAAGTTCACATGTGAAATAGACATTTTCTGTCATCCAACTGAATTCACTATTAGGTAAACATTGACTCATACTGTGCCCATACAAGTTAGTGGCATCCAAGTACATTATATATGAAATAGGTTTTGCGTGATCAAAATTTGGAAGAAATTTTTTATTGGCTTCAACTTTTCGAGCACTGCAATGTCATATACCACCTCTAACATTATTTTTAAAGAAATGTAACATATCAATATCAGTTAACAATTATAATTTTACACTTGTGGTTTTCAACATAGCATCCCAACTTAAACCTGGGGAGTATAATAATGTGCAGGATCTAATTTGTAAATGTTAAGAGATACATTTCGAAATGCTTAAAAAATCAGTTAATATAAGATAGGCAATAAATTTTAGTGTAATCCAATAAATTTTGACAATTAAATAAGTTCCAAGTTTGTATTGCTCTTTCATAATCTAAATGGCTTAGAGGCTCTTCTGCACAAAGCATCCGAAAGGGGCCTAAAAAGCCCCCACAGCCCCAGCCAGAAATCCCAATGTGAAATCAAAGTCAGGTCAACGTAGAAAACAACAGTGAAGTTGACAACGAAATTATTGGCACAACCTCACCACATGAGGCATCTGCGCAGGGTGTTGCTACAGCACATGACACTGATGAAGCAGAAGATGGAAAAGAAGACGAACCTAAACATAACCAACATACATATCAAAACAACAATAAAGATTCAAATTAGAAGTTGGTCACACGCGGAAGAAGATGCAAATCGAAAGAAAATCACAATGCAAAATATCCCAAATTTAGGAGACCCACTCTGATTAGAGGGGAAAAGACAGAGCCAACGGAAAACCTCCAGGTGGCCGTTAGAAAAGCTTGGTTCTTTGTTTCAGTGCTTGCCACAGAAACATCAGCCGATACTATTAAAAAATACATCGAGACTGAATTAAAACTAGTAAATATATGTCACAAAATTCGTACCAAGAGAGATATTGAAAGGAGCAGCTTCCGAGTAGGAGTTGATTTGAGATACAAAGCGTGACCTCATGGCCAAATGGAATGGTCTTAAACCATTTTATGAATCTCAGACGACGTCAATAGAGCAAGGGAAGCATATTCACGCAGATTTGAAGGTAAATAAACAAGTAAATTTTAATGTTAGAATTTTGCATTTAAATGTACGATCATTGCGGAATAAAGTGGAAGAGATTGAAGATTTCGTTGGGGGCTAACCAGAGGACTACAACATACTATGTTTCAGTGAACATCACTTAAAAGAAGATGAAATTTTCTTCCTACGACTGAATGTCTTTATTGTTAGTTCTTATTTTTGTAGAAAAACCTTACGTAACGGGGGTACCATAATTATGGCAAATCCTAGTATTAAGTGTAGAAATCTGCCTGATTTAGTAAACAGGTCAGTGGAATTTCACTCTGAAATATCAGCCGTAGAATTAATAGATTTTAACTGTGTAGTTCTAACTATTTATAGATCTCCCGATGGAAATTTTAATTTTTTTTTGGAGACTTTATGTCAGATTTTTAATCAAGTGGTAGACTGTCAAAATTTTAAGTATGTGATTGTCAATGGCGATTTTAATGTAAGTTTCAATACAACCAATCAACGAAAGACTGATTTGATAGATTTGCTTAGGGGATTTAATTTGGAACAACAAATATTTGAAAGAACACATATTGTAAATTGTTTGGATAACATTTTTGTCAACTTTAGTGGTTTACTGAGATTTAATACAAATGTTTATAATCCACATATTTCTGATCACTCAGCTGTGCATGTGGTGGTTGGGATGGGTTCAGATTCTGTGCCAGAGACGCATGCATGCAGACTTATCGGAAGTAATTGCACAAGTGCACCAAAATTACCGATAATTTTGCATGACAGCGTGTTGTCTAAAAACTGCATGAGTTCATTTTCATATTTTGAAGAAAGAGCCCGACACCGAAGGTGGAGGGCTCTTTTTGCAGAATATGAAAATGACCGAATGCAGTTTTTCTAAGACAACACGCTCGAATGCAAAATTTTCTGGTTATTTTGATGCACGAGTGTAATTCGGGGGAATATTTCCCGAATTAGGACATGGTTTTAAAAAAATACATCTTTATTCTTTTTTTAATACAAAAACGTACATGTAACTGTAAACAAAGTACAGAGATGCAAAAAAACGATTTTTTTTAAATCCGAAACGAGACATTTTTAATAATACCTATATATTCACTAGACTTTGACGTTATTTATAAATTGTCGCTGTCAAATTTTCAATGGAATTACCATAGATACGTACGATGCAATTATCGCTGTGCTCTTTCGGTTTCTACAGTGCAATTATCGCTGTAATTTTCCGAGAATTGCACTCCTCTAATGGGATTTTTTATACATGAGGGAAATATTCACAAAAAGGGGAGTAAATAGGATGCATGAGTGGATGGAACGGTGGGATTGGAACTTTTTGAGTGACCACGATGTTTGTGTGAATGATGTATACAAGGACTTTTTGGAGGTATTTAAGACTGGTATGAGGTATGTATTTCCTGAATTTAGAGAGACTTCTAGACCATCTAGTAGGGGCACTGTTTGGTTTAATGACCAAATACGTCAGATGAGGGAGACCTTACGCCTCTTACAGGAAGCCTACCAAAACAGACTATCCCCAGTTTTAAAGAATGAGATAAATTCATTTAAAAAAATTATAAGCGTAAAATTCAGGATTCAAAAAAGGCAGCATATACAAAACATATCTATAACTCAACAAATGTTGTATCCTGAGATATAATAAACCAGGTAAGGGGTGTAAATAGAAGGATCGGGAAGTGAGTTTGACTGGGAATGAGTTTAATGACTTTTTTTCCAGTGTAGCAGAGAGGATAATAGCATCTATAACAAAAACAGCAGACAATTTCCAAAAATACCTACCAGACAGATCATAAAATAATCTAAACTTTGAGTTTGGTGAGGTTGGATTTGTGCAGGTAAGAGATGCGATCCATGCTCTTAAAAACAAGGCCAGTAAGGATGTGTACGGTATGAATGTTTCCTTGATAAAACAATTGAAGCATCATTTGATACCATGTCTTACAAAACTCTTTAATGCAAGCATCAGGAATGGGGTCTTTCCGGAGTGTTTTAAGATTTCTAAGGTGGTTTTTAAAAAAGGGTCAGTAAATGATGCAAATAACTATAGACCAATATCTCTTATTCTAGTTTTATCCAAGATCTTAGAATTCATATTAAAACTTTACAAGCATTTTGATGAAAAAAAAATCTTTTTGCAGCCATCCAGTTTGGCTTTAGAGTAAAATACTCTACTACCCTGGCTATAACAGATTTGTTGGAGTATGTGGCGGATGCTTTCGAGAGGGGTCAGTATGGCTATGCAGCTTTCTGTGACCTCTCGAAGACTTTTGATTGTGTCTCCCACTCTGTACTTCTATTTAAGCTTGTATCATATGGAATAGCGCATAATGGTGTAATATTAATGGGGAGTTATTTGCAGGATAGAAAACAGCAGACATATTTTAAGGGTGAAACTTCACATAGACTGGGGATGAGGCATGGGGTGCCCCAGGTATCCATACTTGGGCCCGTTCTGTTTCTGATCTATATAAATGATATCCAAAGTGCATCACCAAACTCTATACTTTGGCTGTTTGCTAATGATACTACATTGGCTGGCTGTGGTGGGAGTCTAAATGAATTGGTGAATGAGGTGAATAGGGAAGTGCAAAGATTGCAAGGATGGTTTAGTGCAAATAAGCTAACAATGAATGAAGATAAAACAGTATGCATGACTTTTAGTTTGAAGGAGATCCCCGAAGGTAATGCTAAAACGGTGAGATTCCTGGGAGTTCATCTTGACCCACTCCTGACTTTTCAGGGGCACATTAATATGATAGCGGGAACACTATCTAGAAATATCTTTTTGCTAAAGAATATTTTCAAGATTCTGCCACCAACAGTGCTGCTACAGGCATTTCATAGTATCTTTCAGTCTGGAGGTGTGTATGCGATTCTGGCTTGGGATCATTCTGCTCATTCAGGCCGCATCTTTGGGTTGCAAAGGAGGGCAGTACGTGTAATTGCTGGATTAGGGTATAGGGAGGATGCTCGAGGATCTTTTATCGATTTGACAATTCTGATTATACATTTTGGAGTGCCTACTTTATGCCCACTCTAACGTTAGCAGATATACCCAAAATAATTTTTATCACCAGTATGGTACTTAGAATGGACACAGCATTCGGCTGGAATTTCTAAGACTACATAGGAGCTTTATCTCAGTAAATCACTTTGCTCCAGTTTTCTATAACAGGGTGCCTGATAATATTAAGTTGCTGAGTAACAATCAATTTGGGAATAAAATTAACACCTTCCTTTTGAGTAAAGGCTTCTATAGTATAGACGAGTTGCTTAATAGTCTTGTGATCTTTTGATATGTATTTTAAGCTATTGTATTGTATAATATTGTCTCTAATGTTCTACTATTAAACTCTCTTCTTAAATTTTAATGTGTTTCTTAAATATGTTTATGTTGGCCTATTTCGAAATGTCATGTTATGTATTTTGGTTTTCGTCCGATTTTACTCTGAGTATATTTTTTAAATATGTTATATTGTGGAGTAGAATAGATGAATGGTTTATTATATATAAAATATAAACAAACAATGGTTTTTAGTCCTTATATACAGTACCTACTGACGTAAGGAATGATATATTTTGTATTAAATACTTGAATAAAGTTTGAAGTTTTTTTCAGTTTATCGTAAAAATTTTCAATACTCGGTAATTGATTTTCATATAATTTATCCATAGAATCTACGTAAGAATATGGATATACTCCTTTCTTCTCAATTTCGTTTGATTTAGTTGGATCTTGAAAATATTTATTAATTTCTACACATTGGTTGATTTATAAACTCTCACCAAGTTTTTTTTAATGAAGTACCAGCAAAGCAAAGAGTCTAAAAATCTGATTTTAACAAAAATATTTTTAATTTTTTTATCCGGCTGTTCTTTTTTATCAACCAAAATTGATTTTGAAAATTAAATGTATTTTACTTTAGTTTGTGCTTGTGCTAAAACATCTATTTTATCTTCTTCACAACAAAGTTGCTTAAAAATAGGTGGGAATCGTAACCGGTTAGACTATGGAAGAATACAGGAATAAAATACGGAATTTGAAAGTTTAAGTTACACTTATTGTGCGTTGCACCTAGAAATTTTCTTGTTAAATGATCATGTTCCCTTACTTTTTTATCTCTTGGCTTAAATTGTTGATAACAAATATGACAACTAGTAGAATTCTTGAAATCCATTTTTTCCTTATTAGTTAAAGGAAGCACATGTTTCAAATGATTATTATAAATTCGATGAACATGACCTTCAATTCGTTTACAAAATTCATCAGCTGCATCATGATCAAAACAGTTACCTACTACTGACAAAGAATCATCGTATGAACATTTATTGAAATAAGCAAAAGCATATGGCTCATGTTTGAAAGTATTTGTGGTATAAGAATCCATATCATTTATTGGTTCTTCATATTGTAAAGGTTTTATGAAACATTCAAAATCCGCATATATTACAAATAGAACCTTTAACATTTTGTCAATATTTATTAACTTTTATTTCATTGGTTGGAATTTTTGTAAACAAATGATTACAATCATTCGATTGGTAAACATCTGACTTTTCTTTAGAAGTAAAATAAATTAAACATACATAACAAATTTGTTTTATAAGGCTATTAATTTGATGTGATCCTAATCTAGACATGTCCTTAATCCAACAGTAATGATTGTTCTTACCATCACTAATTAGCAGCAAGTTCACATGTGTTGGAAGTTTTTTAGCAGTATAATAGAGAGGACCAACTACTTCATATTTTAAGTTATTAACTTCATAAACAGTTTCTAATCTGTAAACATTGACTGATATTTGATTTAGCACTTCAAACTTTTCTATATCCTTTAGTTTCCTTCAAAATTTAGATGATCGAAGAAATTGGGATATGAGTTTATTTTATCAACATGAGGGTAAGCAGGAAACAAAGTACTTATAATTCTCCATGCAAAACAGTATTGATCAATATTCTTCACTTTAATGCTTATGCTTAATAGCTCTCTTTTTTGTTATTTGCTCTGGTAAAAGAATATATGAGTATGCTCGCATTGGATTACATTTATTAACGTTGACTTCTAAATATAATATTTTTTGTAGTGCCCAACCTGAATCATTTTCTGCAAATGTTGACACTTTTTCCTTGATTACAGTTAAAAAATCATCATATAATATATTACTAAGTTCTGTTGTTGTTGTAATAATCCTATTTTTAGTATTAAATGACTTGGCTTCAATTGTTTCCTTAGATTGTAATAGGAATTGACCAAATAATGCCACATTTTATTTCCTGTTCAGATATTAGGTTAATAAACTTTTGTTTAACTTCCTCAAAAAATTCATCAAGATCTACAAGTTTCTTTGATGGAAACAACATATAAGATACAATCCTCTTTTTAAAAGCCGATGTTATAATTTTTACATTTTCACTATTTTTCTTCATTACTTCACTTTTATAAATGTTTGAACGTAAATGAGCACTTAATTTATGTTTTACATACCAGGTGTTACAACGCGAGAGAGTAAGTTTGGGTATTGGTGGTTGTATGACACTATCATCTAGTTTAGGTTTCTTTCCTGCTTGATCACTTAGCTGAAAATCTGCTTTTCGCTTTTTTGCTTTACGAATAGGTATATCTTTTATGTCTATACATATTTCTCTTTTCAGTAAAACTTATTACAATCACTGCATTGAAAGATATTTAGTAATTACTCTGACCAGAGACAATACTGAAGGTTGAGATGGGGTGACTGTTTTTATTCGTTCGAAAGTAGGTCATTGGTGGGGATAGGAATGGGAAGTAGGCGGAGTTAAACTGGTTGGGTAGGGGGACAGTAGTGTGAAGTTAGGTGGGGTGGCAAGTAGGTCATTGTGGGGATAAGAGTGGGAAGTGGCCGGAGTTAAATTGGTTAGGTAAGGGGACAGTAGTGTGAAGTTAGGTGGGAATAAAGACATGAAGTTAAGTATACCTTGAGACGGAAATAATTATCAGTGACGTCAGTCACTAATTCGAAAACAGACCAACGTGAGCGGCTTAAAGTAATATTTAATATTTAACAATAAATCTGGTATGAAACGCTCGCAAAATGCCGCTTATTCTAAATGCGGACAGAACGTTCCGGCACAAAACGTGCACCGCTGCCAAATTCATTGTGGCCCGTATACGCACGTTATGCGGAGCATTTGAGGCAGCTGTATTTTAACAGAGGTTCTAGATCGACGGTCGTAAATGTACTGATATTTTACGATCGTCGGGCGGAGGTCGCAACGTTGCAACAGTAAACGAGCATGTACCCTGTGAGAGATCTGTTGCATAGTCGCGCTTGCGGGTTTAGATTATCGTTTTGTTTTAACGTTGAAAATGTTTCTGTTTTCCTAAATAGGGCCTCAAATCGTGAAAAAGTGCATGCTACATTTGCCACACATAACGTCGTACGCGTGAGAGATCGTTTTAGCTTGTTTATTTAAACTTAAATTGATTGTAACGTATCGGAATCAGTTCAAATGACTAAAATAAATTGGAACTAACTGAAACTAACCGAAAGTGTATTGAACGACTATCCAAAACTAACGAAAAGCATCAAAATGGGCTAAAACGTATCGAAATAGATTTAAAATATTGACGTAAATTAAAACTAACCGAAATTAACCGAATTTTGGTAACTAACCAAAAACATTAAAATTGCTTATAACGTATCGGAACCGGTTCAAATTACTAAAATAAATTGGAACTAACTGGAAGTAACCGGAAGACTATCCAAAAATAACTAAAAGCACCAAAACGGGCTAAAACATATCGAAATAGATTAAAAAGATTGAAGTAAGTTAAAACTTACCCAAATTAAGCGAATTTAGGTGACTAACCAAAACTAACCAAAAGCATTATAATTGCTTATGACATATCGAAAGGTGATTGAATGTCTAATCGAAACTAACCAAAAATAATAAAAGCACCAAAACATATCGAAATAGATTAAAAATATTGAAGTAAGTTAAAATTAACCCAAATTAACCGAATTTTGGCGACTAACTAAAACTAACCAAAACATTAAAATTGCTTATAACATACCGGAACCGGTTCAAATGACTAAGATATTTTAAAACTAACTGAACTTTACTGAGACTTGACTGAACGACTAACCAATAGTAGGTAACTAAAAGCATCAAAACAGGCTAAAACGCATCGAAATAGATTTAAAATATTGAAGTAAGTTGAAACTAACTTAAATTAACCGAATTTTGGTGACTAACCAAAAACCCTAAAATTGGTTATAGTGTAGGTAACGGAACTGGTCCAAATGATTAAAATACATTAAAATTAACTGAAATTAACCGAAAGTTGATTGAACGACTAACTAAAATGGACCAAAAGTAACCAAAGGCATCAAAAGGAGCTAAAACAAGATAAAACTAACAATTAACCGAATTTTGGTGACCAATTAAAGTTAACCAAAAACATCAACATTGGATATGACCTATCGGATCCGATTCAAATGACTAAAATAAATTAAAACTAACTAAACTTAACCAAAAGATGTTGAATCAAAACTAACCAAGAGTAACCAAAATGGGCTAGGACGTATCGGAACAGATTAAGATTAAAATAAGTAACGAACCCAAATTAACCGAATTTTTGCGACGACCTACATTATTAACCAAAAACGTTTAAATTGTTTTAACGTATCGGAACCGGTTCAAATGACTCAAATAAATTGGAACTTACTGAAAGTAACCGAAGATTGATTGAGTAACCAACCAAAGCTAACCAAAAGTAACTAAAAGCACCAAAACGGGCTAAAACGTATCGAAAAAATTAAAAATATTGAAGTAAGTTGAAACTAATTCAAATTAACCTTATTTTGGTGACTAACCAAAAACACTAAAATTGGTTATAACGTTCAAATAACTAAAATAAGTTAAAATTAACTGATATTAGCCGAAAGTGAACCAAAAGTAACCAAAAGCACCAAAATGGGCTAAGACATATCAGAACAGATTAAAAATATTAAGCTTATAAGGTGAAACGAACTTGAATTAACCGAATTTTGCCGACTAAGTAAAATTAACTATAACGTATGGGAACCGGTTCAAATTATTAAAATAATTTAAAACTAACTAAAGCTAACCGAAAGCTGATTGAATGACTAACCAAAGCTAATCACAAGTAACCAAAAGCACGGGCTAAACCGCATCGGAATAGATTGTAAAAATTAAAGTAAGTTAAAACTAACCAAAACGAAACCGAATTTTTGCAGCTAACCAAAACTAACCAAAAATATTAAATTTGATTATAACATATCGGAGTCAGTTCAAATGACTACAAAAAAATTGAGCGAGTCTGGTAGTAGTCGAGACACTGATGTATAAACATATCCTATAACGACATCGGTTGTAAAAAAAACGACAGCAGCATGTTGTGTTCCCGAGCGGTCACCCATCCAAGTACTAACCCCGCCCGACGTTGCTTAACTTCGGGATCGGATGAGAAATGGCATTTTTAACATGCTATGGCCATTGCTTGTACGTTTTAGCTTGGTCATAGAATAAAATTTAGATTTAATAACCAAGTTTAAAATAATAAAAAATCAACGCGAAGGAAGCCTCGGGTAAAAGCTAAAAGCATCCTATGTTCTTTACTATACTCTTGAATATATCTGTACAAAATTTCATGATGATCGGAACAGTTTATGCGTGAAAGCTTAAGAAACAAACAAACAAACACATTCGCATCTGTAATATTAGTTAGGATTATTTTATAATACTTACTGGCAGCTTCGGAGTGGATTAATTCACTGCATAAATTCGACACGATAATCTAATGCCATCAAGAATAACTTCAATACATTACCTAGTAATCGTGGGCCGACATCCTTAGATTTGGGAATGTCAATAACCAAATTTTGCAAATTTTAGAAGAGGGCTATGAGTCAATATTGTTTTAAACGTCTGTGCATTTGAATAATACTTTTGACAGTTCGTTTAATTTAAAATAATAATATACCCTTTTATCATCTAAAATCCGTTTAAAAACGATTTTAAATGACGAAATTGTATAAAAACTCGAAAATTCGGACTTTTTTAGGACGATAGCCGTGGCTTCTGACGAATTTGTCGTGGGTTTTGAAGCGAAAATTCATTTTAAATTCAACCGTCCATTAAAAATAAGCTGTGCTATGGATCCAAATGCACTGCGAATATAATAATTAATAAATAATAATTTTAACTGTTCGTTTAATTTAAAATATGCTTTTTATCATCTAAAATCCATTTAAAATGATTTTAAATGGCAAGTTGTATATAATAACGCCCTAGCGACTAGAATCGGTTTACACATTTTCGTCCCATTTGCCGAGATTTACCCTCATACTGCCGCGTAAGATGTTTACACATCAATAAGTTGGAACTAACGGAAAGTTGTTTGAACGACTAAGTGACTAGAAATAGCCAAAATGGGCTAAACAGAATCAGAACAGGTTAAAAATATTACAGTAACGTTATGGCTAATTATATATTAATATATTAAATATCGGCAAATGGGACGGAAATGTGTAAAGCGATTGTAACATTATAAGCCGTCGCATTGAGAAGCAAGCTAATCCAGGACGTCCGTGAAGGATTCTTATACAATTTTGCCATTTAAATCGGTTTTAAACGGAGTTTGGACGATATAAAAGCATATTTTAATTAAACGAACCGTCAAAAGTATTATTCAGATTCCCAGACTTTTAAATCAATATGCAGTCATGGCCCTCTTCTATAATTTTCCTTCTATACCTAAGTTTGTTTTTTTTAATGGTTGAATTTAAAATGAATTTTCGCTTCAAAATCCACGACAAATTCGTTCTAAGCCACGGTTATCGTCCTAAAAAAAGTCCGAATTTCCGGATTTTTATACAATTTTGCCATTTAAAATCGTTTTTAAACGGATTTTAGACAATAAAAAAGCATATTATTATTTTAAATTATACGAACTGTCAAAAGTATTATTCAGATGCCCAGACGTTTAAAACAGTAAAATTTGGAAAAGCTGGTTATTGACTGTCCCAAATCAAAGGATGTCGGCCCAAGGTTATTCCTGGTGGCATTAGATTTTCGTGTCGAATTTGTGCAGTGAATTAATTCGCTCCGAAGCTGCCAGTGCGTATTATTAAAGAATCCTAACTAATATTATAAATGCGAATGTTTTTGTTCTTATTCTATGAACAAGCTAAAATGTACAGGTAACGGCCATAGCACGTTGAAAATGCCAGTTCTCGTCCGATCACTGAAGTTAAGCAACATCGGGCGTGATTAGTACTTGGATGGGTTACCGCTTGGGAACATAAGCAGCAAGTTATGTAATTTTTTTTACAACCGATGTCGTTATAGTATATGTTTACACATCAGTCTCGAGTACTAGCAAACTCGCTTAATTTTTTTTATTTATTTTTGTTTTAATTATGATAATGTTTAATATTATTGCTAAAAATGCATTTCTTTAATTATATACCTATATTACACTTGTGTGTTTGTATTTTTACTTTTTTAAACTCTGCTTTTGAAAACCATATGAATTTCAACGCAAATCACATTTTTGCGTTTTTATTCATCATTTTCCATGTCTCCCCGGTTGCATCTTTGCGAAGGATTGTGAATTTTTGTATTGTTAATTCAAAATATTAATTTGTAAAATGGAAAGAGCGAAGCTTCGATAAGTCTTGGCCCCCCTGCAAAAAAAGTGAAAATGCATTTAACTGTGGGCGAACATGCATTGGTAAAAACCGTGTATGTTTGTTTGTTAAACTAAGCTATTAATAACGTTACAGCTGATAATTGGCAGAAGTGTATCGAACATGTCATAAAACAAAAAATGATACTATGGTCGAAGTTATAGTTGAACCTCTTATTATCAATGTTGGTTCCGAAAGTAGTGATAGTAATGATTCTGAATCAAATTCTGATCAAACCTCCGATAACGAGTAGGAAACTTAAAATTGTATTGATTTTTGATGTAAACTTTCGATGCAACTTTCAATATGGTATTTTATGATAAGAAAAACTCCTTATCATATGACTCTTTTTTTCCTAGCCTTAATGAATACATAGTACTATTTGTTTGTATTACAATTTTGTTGCTTATTACTAGACTTAGGAATAATTTTGAATATACGTTTCTTTTTTTATTTTAGACTAAAATCATGCATAATTACGTGCATAAACTTTATTTTTTTAAGTGGATATTTGCCTAAGTTTATTTATTACTATTCCATTATATAGTTATTATAACATATTAATTTATAAAGCAATTGTATCCGCCACTGGAATTTCCTTCTCTCTTCCCTTACCCCTCGAGGTGCGCCATAAAACTAAAAATGAGTCACTGACTATTATTTCCGTCTTGAACATAGGTGGATAATGGTTTGAATCTAGGTAGGGAGACCGGGAAAGAGCGGTAGCTGGTCTGATAGCTGTGCTTTACATCTGCTTACGTGGCATCCTAAAAATGAAGAAAATATGGTAGTAGGTACCTATATCATGTGGGGTAATATACGATACATGCGCTACTAGTTTCGTGCATGTAGAAATCATCTAAAATACAGAATTTTGAGATTTGGGGCCACAATTCACCATGTAGTCAATAGAAGTGCTTTGATATAAAGCAGATTTAGGTTGACTTACAAAAATACTCACATAAAAGCCAGTAAAAATCATTTGCTTCTCATGAATATTTTAAGTGTTTCTTTTGAAGTACGTTTTGAAGCGCTTCAAATTATTACCCAGGGAATAAAATAATGTAACAATTATTTTATATGAAACGTTGAAGAGCCTCTATCAGAATCAATTATAATTCAATCAGTTAATTGATAAATTATAGCCGACTGTTCGCTGAAAGCCTGGGGATCGGTAACATAATTAAAATTGATTTTTAAATTGCTCAATGATAAGGTCAGATGCGAGCTATCGCAATTGCTGCTGTCCCGCTCTTGGAAGTAATTTTTTGCGGTGCCAAAATGTTTATACAATGTCCCGCAAATATCAGGACTTTCTCTTACTAAAATAGTTCGTCTTTAAACTGGAATTGGCATTTAAAATTTGAATTATTTCGAATATATATCTACTCAATGTGCGACGAAAATTCATTTCGTTGCCTTCCTGTCAATGTATTAAAATGAAAATATGAAGCCAGCTGAAATTGTCGTCTAGAGCGCACAGGAAATGATTTATTGTCAAAGACGCAGGTGTATGAATGGCGTATTTCGTTTCAGCCGGGGTGCTTGCAGGTCGACAGTATGCCGCACCTAAAAAGGCCGCAAATTCCTGCGAACGACACCAATATCCTAAAGAGCGTTGTCGTTATTTATTAACTTACGTACTTCGAATTGTAGCCTTACAATGCAGTAGAATAACTATTAGACATTGTTATCTATTTATTTCTCATTTGCTTTAAATTTTTATATCTTCCATACTGTCCTTGCTTAATTCGTTAATATTTTGTATAGACCACAAATAGTGTCAAAACGTCGCTAAAATTAAATAATTGCC
>MU185802.1:2991-19885 GCA_016904865.1 Pissodes strobi | reverse complement strand
ACTCTCTTATTGAAATCTTGTATAGATAAATTACATTTGTTTATATGTTATATTAAGTATTACATCGTCTACAAAATCAATATGAATAAACGAAAGTTGGATGCATGAGATATTGTGGAGTATTACATAGTGAGCAAAATCGCTATACAGGATGTTCGGAAATACTGTTCAAATAATGACAAGGGCGATTTTACATAATAAAACATGATTTTTTTTTATATGAACCAGGGTCTAGAAATGCATAGTTTCCAAGATAATATAGTGTCAAATTTTTTAGAAAAAATCGGAACTCTGAAATTATTCCATGCAGCGGTATTTCCGGACACCCTGTATCTAGACGACCGTTCAATAGGATATTATAGCATTTTATAAAGATTTAGGTAGTTTGCAATAAAATCGGGAAATTTGACAATGATGCTAAGGCTTTTTTTTAAGTTCAGCCTGTTTAACTCTTTTATATCAAGTTTTATGGAAACAGCTTTTAGATTTTTGATTTCACCTTTTTTCGTAAAAATAAGAAAACTTGTTATTTTAAGCTAATTCATTTCACAACTGCAAGAACGCGAATGGAATTTAAAACAGAAAAATTACGGTGTTTAAAGAGAAATCGGCAAATTTGGCAACGATGGTGATATTATTTTTTAATTTAGTTAGCGTGTCCATCTACACCGTTATTTTTAAAATTTGAAATAAATGAGCGTTTTCCCGACCCGAAGAGTACTGAAGTGAATCTCAGCACCACTTAAAACAGACAATTTAGGGAGTTTGCAATAAAATCGGGAAAGCTGGCAACGATGCTAGGGCCCTTTATTCAGTCTTTTTAACTCTTTTAAATAACATTTTATGGCAACGGCTTTTTAGTCTTTAGCTTCCCAGTCTTTTTCGTTAAAATAAGGGAACGTGATCAAAATCAAATCAAACAAAGTTTTATTCAAAATTAACAGTGTTAGATACTTATAAACTAATCATATCATTTCTATTCTAGTGCGTGTTCTCGTCACGCGAGTTCGGTTGCGCTTTCACTACGCGACTCAGCACTCACGGACTAAACACCTGCGAACTAGGGGCTGGTGTTGGCCCATATAATGGTTAGTTTGCCAGTAGTCAAGTCAGCTTTGTAATTATATGGGATCAAATCCCTTCAATTAGATTTAGGTTTAGGTTTGCCCGTTTGGGCTGTGGTGCATAGAGAGAATGAGTTTTATGGGTTGGTCAAGCTAGTTGTCGCAGGAAAAGTTCCAAAAAACCTGCTTATAATTAATACACGGTACAAACGGCACATACATGTAACACAGATATATACAATATATACAACTATGTACAATTTAGTGACATAATATGTCAAATGCAGGAATATATACATATGTACATATAGGTAAGAACATGATTGTGTGCCCATACATGATAGGTACAACATATAACTGTTCGCTCGGAACACGCAGACTTTGCCTGGGGAGGGGATAGCAAGCGCGGCTCGATGGCTGCGGTAGAGTGATGAAGTCGTCTCGTGTTAATGCTGGAAATTTGTCGTTCAAGGCGATCGAAGTTCTTGATAGAATAAGTCCGTATGTTTGTATAGCGGTCCATGTTTGAGTTTGTGGTGTGGGTCATGTCTTATGTTGGCGATACCTGCGGTCACTTCTGATCTCCTGATGTATTGGTCAATGTACTCAATATTGGCCATATTATGGAGCTCTGTGACCCGAACTCTATCATATAGAGTTAAGGAAAAAGCAGCCCGCAGGTATCTATTCTGTAACGTCTGTATGTGTTTCATGTGGCTTTTTGCTACTGAGCACCAAACTGGTGCTCCGTATAGTAGAGTCGGTCTTATAATTGATCTGTAAATTGTCAGTTTGTTAGTCGGGCTTAAGTATGATCTCGTTCTTATGAGCGGGGTCAAACTTTTCTGAGTGATTATGTTTTTAGTCTTGATTGCCGCGACGTGCTTGGAAAACAGGAGCTTTCGGTCGAAAACTGTCCCTAGGTACTTGACAGGATCTATCGGCCTAATTGCCGCGTTACCTACAGTGATAGGCGCCAGATCTACGTGGCGCTTATGTATCAAGATACCTAGTTCGGTTTTCGACGCATTTAGGGTTATTTTCCAATCCCTGTAATAAGGGGTTAGAAGGGTGAGATGATGTTCGAGGTTGCGTTTCGCTAACTGCACGTCTGATGACTGTGAATATATCACCGTGTCATCAGCGTACAGGGCGAAGGAACTTGAAGGGTGAGACGGGAAGTCAGCTATATAATGACTGAATAATTGCGGTGATAAAACTGTTCCTTGGGGAACTCCTGACATGATGCGTCTTGGTCCCGAGATATCGCCGTGAATACGAACCGAGAAAGAACGATTTGCAAGGTATGACGCAATGAGGGATGCTAGATGTAATGGCATATTATGTATAGCAAAGAGCTTGTATATCAGCCCATTGTGCCATACCTTGTCGAATGCTTTCTCAATATCAAGGAGTAACAATGCCGTCGCCTTGGCTTCGTTGAAACCGTTCAGAGCTTCTTGTGCGATTTTCGCTGCGAGCATAGTAGTGCTATGTCCGCAGCGAAAACCGAACTGCTCCGGGGGTAGAATCCGCAGACTCTCAACGACATTATTAATCCTTGACATGATGAGTTTCTCGGTTAATTTGCCGAGCGTATCCAGCAAGGATATTGGGCGATACGAGGATGTTAGCCTCGCATCCTTGCCCGGCTTGAGAAACAGAATTATCACCGCTTTCTTCCAGGGAAGCGGAAAGTGTTGCAGGCGTAAAATTGCATTTATGATGTGCATGAGATGGATGACGGTTTTATTCGGCATATTCTTTAGAAGAATATACGGAATACCGTCGGGGCCGGGGGCTTTGTTTCCTGGTAGGCGAGCGAGAAATCTCCTGATTTCCGTAGGGGTAACCAGTAGCCTGTCAAGCACTTCAGGGGCGATCGGGTACTTGGTGGATGTGAAGCGTTCCACTACTGAGTCTACATAATTGTGGAATGGAGTGGAGTTCGGCGTCTCACTGAAGACTCCCTCCAGGTAGCTCGCGAAGGCCTCCGCTTTCCCAGCATCATTGTCCGTAAATACATCCCAACGATGTAGTATTTCAGGAAATTCTGCGGAGCCTCCGCGAACTCGCCTGGTGAGTTTCCACAGTGATCCGTCGTGTCGGCTTATGGTGTTGACCATAACACGTGATATTTTAGGCTAATTCAAAGCAACAGCTGCAACAAAAATAAATAAATACTCTGTTTACAGGAGCATTGGAATTCTGGCCACGCTGCTCACATTTTTTAATTTAGCCTGCCCAACTACACCGTTATTTTTAAAATTTTAAATTAATGAGCGGTTTCGGTGCTTTTTTCTTGAATATGTTAGTTTGCCCGATCCCGAAGAGTACTAAAGTGAACCTCAGCAATAAAAATGAATAGGGCAATCCACTAAAAACAGTTTTCAATAAAATCGGGAAATCTGGCAAAATAGAAAAATTACGGTGTTTGCAGAAGAATTGGAAATTCTGGCAACGTTGCTCACATTTTTTAATTTAGCCCGCCCAACTACACCGTTATTTTTAAAATTTGAAATTAATGAGCGGTTTCGTTACTTTTTTCCGGGATATTCGAGTTTGCTCGATCCCGAAGAGTACTAAAGTGAACCTCAGCAATAAAAATTAATAGGGAGTTCCACTGAGAACAGTTTGCAAAAAAATCGGGAAATCTGGCAACGATGCTTAAGCGATTTTATAAAATTCAGCCTGTTTAACTGTTTTAGATAAGTACATTTTTTTGGAAATTGCTTTTTAGTTTTAAGTTTTTTAGTCTTTTTCCAAAAGTGCTGGTTAGTCGTTGAAATATGAAAACGTGATATTTTACGCTAACTCGTTTTACAACTGCCACAAATATAAATGGGATGTTCAATTTAAAACAAAAAAACTGCGGTGTTTACGGAAGAATCGGAAATTCGGGCAACGTTGTGACATTATTTTTTAATATTGCCTGTCCAACTACAACGTTGTTTTTAAAATTTTAAATTAAGGAGCAGTTTCGATATTTTTTTTCGGAAATCCTAGTTTGCCCGATCTATTGCAACCCTTCTTGTACTTAGAGTATTGTGTCCAACCCTGTCTTCTTGATCAGACTCCAAAATCTCGACAGTGGCTCCATGGTGTAGCTTAACGCTTCTGGATTGGTTGTCCCCGCAGTTTCGAAGCGCAACCTCGAAAGTCATTCACAGTGGCAGAGTTATCATGTTATCATGAGTCTCACCACCCTTGTGTATAACCATAGAGTAATCCCCAGTTTGTTCCACACATTCTTCTACATATACCTAGAGCCATTGTGGATTTTAGCGCCACTTTTTGGATGTGCGTGTTCCATGTAAGTTTTTGGTCAGGGATGACTCCCAGGTATTTGGCCTCTTTGGAAAAAGGTATAGCTTCTCCAGCTAACCTCATTTGCTTTAGCCCTGTTAAATCTCTCCTTTTGGTGAATGCCACTACTGTTGTTTTATGTGAATTAACTGACATTTGTTCTTCTCTGCACCAGGAGTCTACGATGTTAAGGGTTCTTTGGCTTCTTTCCGATATGATGCCCGTGAACTTTCCTCGCACCAGAATCGTCAAGTCATCTGCGTAGCCCAGACAGTGAAAGCCGTCCGCCCAAAGTTTTTGGATTAGACCATCTACTAGAATGGCCCACAGTAGTGGGCCCTCGCCTGACTGCTGCTGTTTTAAGTTTTGCCTCGCCATAGGTGGATATGGTAGTCCTATTTGTAAAGTTAGCCTCGATCCATTGACGGATGGTTCCTGAGACTTGTCTTCCTTCAAGGGCTCTTCCGATCGAATCTGGTAACGCGTGGTTGAAGGCGCCTTCTATATCGAGAAAAGTGGCTAGTCCTATTTCTTTATCCTCTATGGATTTCGATCAGCCTACTCAAATCGTCTAGGGCTAAGTCCATAGATTTTCCTGCTTGGTATATTGACAGTTGCTTAGCGGGTTGGCCTTTAGAGCACTATCTCTTACCTATCGATTAACCTTTCAAGGGTTTTCAGCATAAACGTCGATAGGCTGATGGGTCTGAATCACGTTGGTGTCTGGTCCGGTATCCTGCCTACCTTCGGCAGGTATATAACCTTCACCTGTTGACATTTTGTAGGTATAAAGCTATACAGCCTCTGAAGATTTTACAGAGATGGGACTAAACTATCCTGTACTCTCTGTAGCAGTACTTACTGGGTATATCTCATCTAACCCCGGCGATTTATACGGTTGAAATTGGCTTACTGCCCATCTGACCTTAGACGGCGTTATGATGTCCGCAGCTAGCCTCCAATCTTGCTTCGTTGGTCTTCTTTTAGGAGGCTCTTCGAGCACTGTAATTTCCGCCATCTGAATTGACGCTGGAAAGTGAGCTTTAATGAGAAGCTTCAGATTTTCCTCGCATGTTTATGTGTATTCGTTGTCTTCTCCTTTTAGGAGTTCAATTCGGTTTGTAGAGTTTCCTTTTGCTAGCACCTTGTGTATCTTTGTACAGGTGGGGGCTCTTGGATTTCTGAACAATACTTCTTTGAGCAAGGTAGTCTTTAACCTTATGTGCCTATGATCTGAGCACGATGGTTCTTGTGATACGTGCCAGTTGACAATTTTTTCACTTATCCTATTTGTACAGATGGTCACGTCCAGGACCTCTCGTCGGATTGCGGTGATGAAAGTGGGTTCAGAGCCCCTGTTGGCTATTTCTAACCCTGCTCAAAAAATAAATTGGTGTAGTAACTCACCTCTAGCGTTTGTGTCCGTACTGCCCCATACAACGTGGTGTGAGTTCACGTCGCACCGGCTACTAGTTGTAGTTTCCTTTCTACGCAGTAGGACATAACATCCTTTAGAACCTGTGGTGGACACGGTTTCTCCTCCCCAGGGAAGTAGGCGGAACATACTATCAAGCTTTTGGAGCATAGCCCCGGAATTAGTGTACAATTAACTCTATTACTGTAAATTATGCAGGCCCGTGGTCTTTTAGCCGACATGTCGTACAATAATTTATCCTGTTTTGTTGTTAGGCCAGCCACTTGGCCACCATGTAACCAGGGCTCTTGCAGGAGGGCGATGTCGATGCCTTCTTTTTCAAAAGTCCGGCATAGCGTGGCTGAAGCGGCCTTGGCATGCTGAAGATTTACCTGCAAGACCCTTATTTCTCCCCTCATTTTATATGTGGAGGTTGGGTTGGTGTGGGTATATGTGTTTTTCCATACTGTTCTCACGAGTAGCTAAGGAAGTGTGGGTCGACCTGATCAGAGCCCCGCATAACCAGGCAAGGCTAGTTACAAGGAGGTATCGCCCAGTGCCTCCAGGGGCACGTTAAAAACCGCACTGCTTTATCCCGGCAGCCATGCAGTCCTCGACACGCTGCCTTACATCTTGACTTAGGAGAGTTGTTTCACAGCAGGGTTTTCGTAAAGGCTTTTGTGCTAAAGTGAACCTCGGCAATAAAAATTAACAGGGAGTTTCACTGGAAACAGACAATTTAGGCAGTTTGCAATAAAATCGAGAAATCTGGCAACGATGCTAAGGTAGTCTTTTTTTAAGTTCAGCCTGTTTAACTTTTTATATCAAATTTTATGGAAACGGCTTTTTAGTTTTTTAGTATTTTTCGTTAAAATAAGAAAACGTGATATTTGAGGCTAATTTAATTTACAACTGCAACAAAAATTCATTGGGGGGGTCTATTTAAAAGAGAAACATTACGGTTTTTACAGAAGAACCGGAAATTCTGGCAACGTTGCTGATATTATTTTTTCATTTAAAATACCATTTTCTACATAAGGCACCGTTAAAAAAATCAAACCAAAGCTGCTGTTAGGACGCTAAAAATATCTCGACCTAATACTTAATTCTGAAATGACTTTTTCAAATAAAAGGAAGCCAGTTATTCCCTTCATTATGTTAGTTCCAATTCTGAAATATAATTGCTAAAACTATGCACAATATTGAGGTTCCTCGAGTAAAAATAAAACAAAACAATAAATAATAAATACAGAAATCTCATAGATGAAATTCAAATAGCGAAATTAGTTTTTCTTCAGTTAAGGAAAGCTCTTCATTTAAATCGAAAGTTTGGGTATTAAGAAAAGTCTGCGAGAAAAGACAATGCCTGACATTTTCATTAAAGCGAGCCCATTTGCATAAGTCTTGAATCTAAACTTGACTAAAATTGATAGATTTGTTTGAGGAAAAAAAATAATAAATTAGCCTATAAGATTGATTGTCCCTCTGACCGAAGATTCATTAATTCTTTTTGAAGTATCAAAGGCTGTATAAAAGATGTGCGATGCATCTGAAAAGGGTTTCTGAAGAGAAATACAGAGGTATGTAAACGCGTAAATCTGTAAAATAGCATACATCGATGCTCCCAACATGATTCAGCTGATTCCGACCATGATCAGATCTCGTTCTTCCTATTATCTCACCGACGACAAGCCTAGATAATTTTATTTATACGTATTCGCAAATATAAACTCTAGCTTCGTCTGACGAAGCTACAGTGTTAGCGAAGCGTGTTAAAATGTTATTATAATTTATAAACGGATTTCTATCAAGTAAAAGCAGATTCAATTAAATTAGAAAGTGTTTGTATTTGAATATCGAATTTAAACTCGACATCTATTCATCTCGAGAGCAAGGATTACGTCTCGACTTCGGTGTCATCAAGTTTAATCTCAAATCTTGCCTAGAAGGAAGAAATAAGGACAGTTTAATCATTTGATCAGCATGTTGGTCTTAATTGTTTTAATTGTTATTATTGACTTTTAGTGTTTTTGTCCTGTAAATATATATTGCTACTTCTTATTAGTTAGATTTTGTCTTTGTGAGCGGTTTTAAAGATAGGATAAGAACGGAACTTTAAGTAATCGACAATATATTTGCTACTAAGTTCTTTTTTTTAAACAGAGCAACAGTTCTACAGTAAAATTTGCAATTTTAAAGACAAAGGAATGTCTAATAACTATTTAAGAAATTGATAAATAGAGTACAATATGAAGATTGTACGGATACCAATTCTGTTGTTAACTCTCGGTACTGTATGCCTTACAACTAAATGCACTAAATACTACAATTCGAAGTGATCACTTTGATTTTACCTAAGTTAATTGCATATATGTATGCGTGCGCTGGTTGCTGCTACAATTATACATGTAGCAATAATAATAGGTAATGTTAAATTGCCACAATAATTAAATCAATGGACCCAATAAATGAATGAAAACAATAAAATTATCGAAACTGTCTCAAAGCCCGACTGGCAATGCTTAATTTATATTAAAAATGAGAGAAAATTCAGAGCGATTATATTAATCGGTCAGATAAACAAGTGAATGAATGAAAAATAAAATTAATGAGAGCTATCTTAGAGCTTGGCAGTCAATGCTTGATTTATATTAAAAAAAGAAAATTAAGAGCAATTATATTAATCAGATAAACAAACGAAAAAATTAACTAAAGCTTCTGTACGATACTCAGATCCGGTCGTCGAACTCTGGTGGAGGCGCCGGGCCCCTGTCGGTAACTCAGGTGCCGCTACTCGATGACCCCGAGGGAAAAAACTAGCCGAGGACTCGATAGCTCGGTGTTAAGATTGGCTCTAGTGTAGCCTGGAGCTAGGATCTGTGGCCAGGTGATTTAATTGGTCCGGAGACAGGACTTGAATTTGAACCCTGAAATAACCCAATATGCATTAGACTAAGCCCCCTTACTTTAATGAAAAAACTATAGCCCCCCCTTGCATAAATATATTTTTTTTTATATAAAACAAATTCCCCAAGAAAATTATCAATGGACTTCCAATGACCATTAGCAAATAAAAGAAATACTAAGGTACAGACAACTTGAATATAAAAAAGATAGGTCTGAATCACCCCTAAAATATATAAACTTCCCCATATGATCAAAACTAAAGTGACATTAAAATAAAAATTGAGACGCAAAGCAAATGGTGGACTATGCACAAAAAAGGATAACACAGATAAGGCAATTAAATCGTTAATTTAAACAAAAAGCTGTAGCCATAATTACCTCACTAGTGTGTGAGGGTTGTTAGAGCGCGGAAGCTTCTGGAAATAAAGAAAAAGGCCATTAAAATCATGGCGTCCTCGTGCTTCACAAGCAATAAAAAAAATAATTCCAGAGAAAATCCTTACCTAGTGCAGTAGTTAAATCCCGATAAATCGGTCGTGTCAAAACACAAACAGAAACCAACACGATATATCCCCAAAGAAAGGGTAGTATTAAACCACAACACTAAATGTTGAGTCTGTATGACTGTACTCAAGCACAAAGCTTCTCTTCTCACCGAAAGGTATTCTTAGAAGTACTCTCTATTCGTTTCAGTCAATTTGCCTTTCTCCTTCCACGAGATCAAAACGACGTCAGATCAGCAAGTAGTGATGGGCTGAAACATGCCGAGTGATTCGATACAAGGAATAATTCTAAGATAATAAACGACTTAGTTCTCGTTTATAATGAGGGTAAAATGACGGCGGGAGCCACAATTAATGCGCTGAAATTAAATGGTTAAAGAAATACTAGAAAATGTACCCAAACGAAGTGATAAAATTTTAAAAATCGAAATCGACAGCAGCAATCATGGGAAATAGCCCATTCCTACTACCCAATGCTATCGACAGAACCAACCGAATATTGCGAACATTGCAGCATGCCGCGTGAAAAAAAAATAAAACAGAGGTCCCAGAAAGATCTCAGAAATGATCAGCCGGTGATTGGAATTCAGCAACCGGGGGTCCCAAAAAGTTATGAAATATTCAAACCGAAAATAAAATATGAATTTGACGAATCTAGTGAAGCGTAAAAGCAGGTTTTATTAACAGAATTCTTAAAAATATAAACCGGTTTGCTGGCCATTCTACGGTAATGTAATATAAATTAAGCAAAGCCATCCTAATAACAATAATATCCTATTTTAGTGATTGGATCAAACCTAAGCGATCTGTGCTTCGCTTATCAACTAAAATAAATATAGTCACAAAGTGTTATAAAAGCTAATACAAATATATCGTTAATCTATATTTAGA
This sequence comes from Pissodes strobi, assembly GCA_016904865.1. Taxonomy (NCBI): domain Eukaryota; kingdom Metazoa; phylum Arthropoda; class Insecta; order Coleoptera; family Curculionidae; genus Pissodes; species Pissodes strobi. Next base: position 9,800 of record MU185802.1, on the reverse strand, counting down.
ATAGAGTTAATTTACATTAAGGAAGGCGGCAATTTTAAGCTTACTGACAGCAAATCGAGTCAATAAATTTTGAATTAATTAACCGATGAATATTGACCTCTTTTCAATAATTCTTACCGCAAAATACAGCATTTTTTTGATAAATGCGGCGTATAAAATGGAATTTTAAAAACATTTGACACTAGCCAAATCGGACTGTTACAATAACTCTCCCATATATTCCCTCCACCTTTCACGTATTTGTTCCTTATCAGTAATGTGGTTGTTGTGCTTGTCCAGTACCGAACCAATGTTTCGTGAGCCTCTTCTCCCTGCTATTTCCTTGATCTTATTGTGCGGATTAAATGTATCATGCTTTTGTTCCAAGTTTTCGATTTCCCTACATTCGTTCTGCAGCCACAGCTTCTTTGCCTTTTTAATCTTTATTTTGACTATTTGGCATATTCATTGTATTTCCTTTCGTCTTTGTTTCTGTGTTTTCTCCGTTTATCCATAACATCCAGTATGTCCTCCGTCATCAACCGATGTTTCCTTATTCTTTTTCCTGTTGTAGTTTGCCGTGTGGGGTTGCTAGTCCTGCATCGGGCGCCTCCCCAGGTGGCGGGTAGGGGAACACCTCCCAGATATGGGTGGTACCGTGGAAATCAAATACCCGGGGCGGACCAAAACTAGCAGCAGCGACTGACCCAGAGTGGACGGCTGCACACAGCGTCTGACCCAGATTGGGCGGCTGAAATCACACTCACCAAGACGCCTGGCAAGCGTGGTGTTTCAATGCCAAATACTTCCTATGAGAAATGTCGACTTCTATAACACAGGATATACCCCAGGTGAGTAGAAAATCAGGATGTCCCGAGGATTCTGGGGGGGGAGAAGAAACCGACACATCATCGTAAACAAACCGCTAAACTAAAGCTATCAATTGCTACCTATAATGCTCGTACGTTAAGAGAGGACAATAAAATAATAGAATTAGAAGAAGAATTAAGTAAAATAAACTGGGACGTTGTGGGGCTATGTGAGATCAAAAGGGCAGGAGAAAATTGGATTAAACTGAACTCCGGAAATCCACTAATACATAAAGGCGGAAAGGACGGAACAGTTGATGGTGTAGGCTTCATTATTAACAAGAAAATCACGCACCTTGTCAAATGCTTTAAAGCCATTACAGATCGGGGTTGCCTACATTACTCTAACTATATCCCCGACCACAGAGATAAAAATCATACAGGTATATGCCCCCACATCGACACACCCAGATGAAGAGATAAATGAGTTCTACGAACACCTAGAAACTGCTATAGAAGAACATCCCACCCAATTTAAAATAATAATTGGGAATTTTAATGCCAAATTAGGCAAAAGCCAAGGAGAAGAAGAAAAGTACATGGGACACTATGGTACGGGGAATAGAAACGAAAGAGGTGACACCATGCTGAACTTTATGCATGAACATGGATTATATAATATGAACTCATTCTTTAAAAAAAGAGTAAAAAGGAAATGGACATGGATCTCACCAAACGGACTAACAAGAAACGAAATCGACTATGTGCTTACCGACAGCAAGGAAATAATTCAAGACGTTACAGTACTGAACGAATTTAACACAGGTAGCGACCATAGAATAGTGAGAGCCAAACAACTTGAAAGAAGAAGACGAATTCTTAAAAAACAAACAATCAGAATAATGGCAAAAGACATCAAAGAGAGAAAGGAACTTACTGAAGAAATAATAAACTCAAACATAGCCAATATCGATACCAATAATGAGGGAGTAGAAGAACTAAATACTAAACTAACAAAAGCAATACAAGACTCAATGATGAAACTAAAGGAGGAAATACCAAAGAGAACGGGGAATAAAACCATCATTAGTGCTGAAACAACAGCTCTTATGGATGAAAGGCGGCGACTAGCCAAAGATAATAAAAGATCAACCGCAGAATATTCCGAAATCAACCGAGAAATCCGTAAAAATATGAAAGAGCATAAAAACAAAATGCAAGAAGAACGTGTAAATGAAGTAATTGAAAATAACAAAGGAATGAAATGTCTCAAACAAAGCATAGGAAAAACACAAATATACGCACTACGCAATAAAGAAGGGATTATTATCCACAATCGAGATAATATCTTACGTAGAATAGAAGAATTCTATACAGACCTTTATGAAACTAAAACACCCCCTGATAATGAAGAAAATTAGAGTGTTAAACATTGGATCAGAAGAAATTCCTGACTTTGAAAAGGAAGAAGTGAGAAAGATCATAAATAGCACAAAATCAGATAAAGCTACGGGTCAAGACAACACATCTATAGATATAATCAGAGAGGGTGGCGAAAATTTGTTGGGAAAGGTTACTGCTCTGCTCAATGGGTGCCTACATAGCGGTGGTTTGCCACGAGAATGGAAAACAGCGCAGGTGATACTAATACACAAAAAAGGAGATACCACCAAGTTAGAAAATTACCGACCCATAAGCCTGATGTCACACCTACTTAAACTACTACCAAAAGTAATAACTAATAGACTGACACGAAAACTGGATGACTATCAACCCCCAGAACAGGCTGGCATTAGGGCAAACTATGGAACAAACGATCACCTGCTCACAATGAAAATAGCGTTAGAAAAGTCAAACGAATATGGCTTCCCACTGTGTCTGGCGTTCATTAACTATGAGAAGGCTTTTGGCAGCATAGAACTCTGGGCCGTTTACAAATCTCTGGCAAACAGTAGAGTCGACCAAAGATACATAGACCTGATCAAAGAAATAAATAGCCAAGCAGCAGCAATATACATAGCACATGAGAACACCCAACCTGTGCCGTTGAAAAGAGGAGTGAGACAACGTGATTCAATATCTCCAAAACTCTTCACACTTGCTCTCGAAGACGTGTTTAAGAAAACCGACTGGAGGGACAAAGGGATCAATATTAACGGCCAATGGCTAACGAATCTAAGATACGCCGACGATATCATATTCATCGCAAAAAGCATAGAAGAACTAAGCGAAATGATTAGAGACCTACACCAAAAATCCCTTATGGTTGGATTAAAGATGAACCTATCCAAAACCCAACTAATGTACCCAGGAGAAACCGTGAAAGTAGAAATAGATGGAAATGAAATAAATCGAGTGGAAGAATACATATACCTTGCACAGAAAATAACACTAGGAAGAAATAACCAAAAAGAAGAGGTAAAAAGGAGAATTCGATTAGGCTGGGTTGCCTTTAGAAAACTGTCTTATATTCTTCGAAACAAAAACATAGCACAACACCTAAAATCACGTGTTTTTGACCAGTGCATTCTACCAGTCCTAACGTATGGAGCGGAGACATGGACAAACGCGAAATACAACTCAGACACTCTAAAAATCACTCAGAGGGCGATGGAACGAGCGATGATCGGTATAAGCAGAAGAGACCGATATCGCAATGAACGGATAAGAGCTATTACCGAAATAACAGACATCGCAAATAGAGCAGCCTCTCTCAAATGGAGCTATGCAGGACATGTCGCAAGGAGTGATAGAAACCGATGGAACCGGAGGATTATTGAATGGAGACCGTATGAGCACAAACGAGGTAGAGGAAGACCGCCAAATAGATGGCAAGATGACCTAAAACGAGCAGCGGGGTTAGCATGGATCAGAACAGCGCAAGATCGAGAACGATGGAAAGACATAGGAAAGGCCTACAGCCAGGAATGGACTTAAAAGGCTTAAGAAGAAGAAGAAGAGCTTGCTGTCCGCCACCGAGTTACAAGCGTCCTTGATTTTGTTCCACACATCCTCTACGTCCATGTATCCATGGCTTCGAGCTTGGATTATGCTCTTTATTTTATTGTTTAGTTCTTCTGCTTTTGTGATATTGTTTTTAAGTTTCTGGATGTATGGGCGTTCTTTAGGTTTTCCCTTATGAACTATTTTTAGGCAAAGCCTAAACCGGCCAAGCAAAAGCCTATAACCTTAGGGGGATGCTCCAGGATATGCTTTAACGGATTTAACTGAGTTCTGGGATCTTTTATTTATGACAATATAGTCAATCTGGTTCCTGACGATTTTTTGGGGACTGTCTGCTGGGGACTTCCAAGTATATACGAGGTGGTAATTGGAAAAAAGTGTTCATATTTGTACTGTGTCTCTCTTGACAGAACTGAATGAGGCGATCACCTCTATCGTTTCTTAATGCCAATCCAAACTTTCCGACAGTACCCTCAACAGCTCCGTTGCCCACTTTAGCATTAAAATCTCCCAGAAGGATGTTAATTTCATGCTTCTTGGTGTATTTGAGGGTCGTCTTTAGTTGTTCATAAAAGGTTTCTATTTCCTGATCTGAGGTATCCGAAGTTGGAGCGTATGACTGAATAATATTCATATCAAACGGTTTGGCCTAGATCTTCAGCGAAATGCCCGTAAAATGATTACACAGTTGTTAACCTCTTCACTAACAATTATTATAGCCACTCCATTCTTGTTTCCTGTTGTTGTATCACCGCAATAATACATATCGTAATCATCCACCCCACAGTGGCCTGAATTTGGCCACCTAACTTCACCAAGTATATCAATGTTGAGATGTTTCATCTCCTCAAACTTAAGAACTTTAATTGACTTTCCATAACAATAAAATTTGAAAATTGCCTAATTGTGAATATTGAGAAATACATCTTTTTGTTGACCTTAGCTTATTATACTGTTTAACTAGTAATATAAATCGTCATATCTTAACTGTAATTTGGATCAAGCATATAGAGTGATACGATTCACTCATAACTGCACTGCGAGTCTAGATCAATTCTCTATGCGAAGACTATTGAATTATGTTATCTTGTATTTGAATATCGCATTTAAACGCAACATGATTTGCTTCAACTCATCTCGACAGCGAGGATCACGTCTCGACCTCAGTGTCATCAAGTATAATCTCGAATTTCGCCTGGAAGGAAAAAAATAAGAACAGTGTAATCATTTGATCAGCATTTACATAAATCCTTGACAAAAATTGAAAGACTTGTTTCAGAAAAAAACTAAATTAGCCCTCAAGATTTATTGTCCTCTGTCCGAGGAGTGATTAATTATTTCTGAAATAACAAAGGACGTATAAAGGATTTTTATTACAGCGCAAAAGGGTTTCTGTAGTTGAATATAGGAGCTAAGTAGGAAATATCGTTCCAGTTTTAATAGCATTGTCAGTGGCAATACATTTATCTCCTTTTCGTTTTTCACAATGGCATCAACTTTATGGATTTTAAAATTGGAATCGTATTTACTGTTAGAATTATTATTTTTTAAATCAATTCGACAGAGTTAAAAAACTCCATTATTACCTGACCTAACAGAGGATACGTGATTGAGACGCAGCTTGAAGGGAAAAGATAGTGGGAAAGCTTTACCTAGATTAAAAGTATAGCAAGGAAAGTGAGTCACTGTGCTCGGTTAGTTCGGGTTAGTGTTAGAAAATTTAAGTGCACCGTGTATGGAGAGTAAGTACCAAATTGCCCTGACATCTGTTAAAAACAGTGTAAAAATGTATGTAATTAGGGAGCTGGACGGAATACGTTTTCTGTAAACTATCGAAGGAGTGAAACAAAGTAAAATTTTCGCACAGCACCCAATATACAGCTATGTATGGGACCTTATTTTCAATTATATTAAAAGTCCACAAGTCTTTAGCTTACCCCTTTAACATATAAATATCTACATAATAACATCACTTGTTAGCCATGCACATCAGAACATTTTATCATTTTTCTGCAAGTTTTCCTGTTCATAACTCATGATATTAACCTCAGTAGGAATATATGGACATGATGGTGCTTCCAGGATCAAAATATTCCGGAAGTAAACTCCCCGGCTATTCGGATCTCCGGGCGCTGGCGCTGTGTGGCCTTGGGAGCCCTTCATTCTACATTTCACCGACAGCAAAGATACCGAATCAATTTAGAATAGATTTCTGCAACATAAGAGGCTTAAATACAAACATAAATTCGGTACACCAACATCTACAAACAAATATATCATATATACAAGCCCTTACAGAAACACAAGTGTATTCTACAACAACGACTTACATACCCGATTTAGACATAAGTTCGGAATATGCCTTTTTGTGCGAAGCCACCTCTCATGTCACCATGAGCAATCATTCGAACCGAACAAACTTGATGTCTTGTGGCTCAAGTTCACCGCCAAGGGATTAACCAAGTTCATATGTTATCTCTATCGCCCTCCGAGCAATAGAGCTTACCAAAGCTTTTTTACAACACTAGCTGCCACTTTGGCTCAATGGATTCAGAAATAATCGTTCTGGGAGACCTCAATGCCCACAACACCAATTGGCTCAAACATCACAACAAGACCGACAGTGAAGGTAGAGAAGCCGAAGCATTTGCCATCAGCTGCGGGCTTACTCAACTTATAGACGAACCAACTCGAATCTCAGAGAGGGACGAATTCGCCGCCCTCCTGGATCTTTTTCCAACCACCAATCCTGACCAATACACAATTACAGTTGTTCCGCCATTAGATACTTCCGAATTTTCCTTGGCTCGATGTACGCTTTGGCACTGACGACCCGCCAGTCTACTGCGAAGAAATCACGCAAGTAATCTCAGGAATGAAAGCATACATCCCAAGTTACCATCAAAAGGAAAGCCCTGATTCGACAGAAGATGCGAAAGAGCTCTAAGTAGGAAGCAGATGGTTTTCCACCAATATCGATTTTATGAAATTTTAGAAAATTTTTACTAGGTTTACTGTATCGACGCCTTCAACGACACTAAGTACCGGTAACAACCA
>MU185801.1:64459-104004 GCA_016904865.1 Pissodes strobi | reverse complement strand
CAATATTACCTAAAATATGAATTGTACATTGTAGCAGTTTTTTTAGAAAACATTTTCATACTTCTTGCTTCATTCAGTTCGCAGACTATGTATCGAAATTCTTTAAAATAAAAAAGTTTTCCGATTCGGCAAAAAGTCATCACCAGGAAAACGAAACTATTAGATTCCCTTTTGTTTCTTTCTTAAACAAAACTTGTTTTTATATATTTTTATGCTGTCACATGCGCTAATGTGTCAGCTTTCAAACAAAAAAAATATATTAAAATATGTCAAACAGTTCCGAAGATATTGCGTAGTAAGTAATAAAAAGTCCGATTTTTTATTTTCACAAAGTTTATAAATTTTTCGATTTAAAAAAAATCGGTACCGTTAAAAAAAGTCGTAAATGGCCTTTTAGGATGTCCAATGACGCATTCAATAATGCCATGAAGGTTTCATCTGGTTATACCTCAAAAAATGTTTGTTAACTATTTTTCGCCTTATTCCGCTGCGCTACATGTTTAGATGGCGAGATGATTTAAAGAGCAGGAGCAGGAAAAAACTGGATGCTAGCAGCAATGGAAGAGGCCTATGTCCAGGAGTGGACTGATACAGGCTGATGAGGATGAGGACACTCTGTAAACCCATAAAGGGGTACAGATCAGCAATATTAACGTAATATGTTTAATTATGTTGGGGTTTGGAACCTTCGGCAAAATGCACTAAAACAGAGTTTTATACACAATACCAAAACAAAACTTTTGCACTCGACGCGCGTTTCGCTAACCATGTTAGCATCACCAGGAAATGATTAAAACTAAACTTAAAATCTATATTTAATTCTATTTTATACTCACAGGTGAAATTTTAATATCGTTTGATGTTAGCTCATTGTTCCCGAATGTATACCAATCTCACAGACCTGCAAAATACCTTGGTCAATTACTTGAGATGAATAATTTTGATAACGAAATCAAACAAGAACATTTTACTTTAACCAAACTTTGCATGGATCAAAATTATTTATAATATAAAAATAACTATTATTAAACCAACAGCTTGAAGGAACGGCAATACGGCGATATACACGCAGTTTTTATAGCTAATATTTTCATAAGTAAATTTGAAAATGACATCAGTCAGGAGTTCGAATATTTTTCAGGGGTATGGTACAGGTATGTGAATGACACCAAAAATACGTTGGGCAAACGAGAAGATCTATACAAACGAGATTCGAAGAACACATAGCTCATTTAAAGTATGGTAGAACAGAGAAATCAACTATTGCCGTGCATGCTTTTGATAATAATTATAGAGTAAGAATTAAGAATTTAAAATTAATTCATAACATATTTGATAGGAGATTATTAGACGCATACGAAAGTATGGAAATTATTAAATGTAAGGACAGATTTAATAGAGATAGAGGGCCTGTTACGTATAGTCAATTGTATTGGTTGATCTAGCTTGACTAGTAGGATTCCAGGATTGGTTCTTTTTGGTTCCGCTTGATTAAGCAAACAGTTAGTATAAAATAGAGTTAGGTAGATTTTTAGTTCAGTTTTACTCATCTGCGGATGCTGCTAACATGGTTAGCGAAATGCGCGTCGAGGGCAAAAGTTCTGTTTCGGTACTAAAACTCCGTTTTAGTTCATATATGTTGTTAAATAACTTAATTGTAGAATATATTTTCTTGAACATTACCTTTTAAAATACGTCTGGTTATTACTAGGAATAGAGATTTATTTATCACCAAATTACAACAAATTTGCACAAAAATCCGCCAATTATAATTAAATTATGCATGGCATTTAAAAAATATTTCAATATGTTTGATAATTTAAATTGTTCATTGGGTTTCTGCAATATTTCCTAAATACCACGCCTCTTTGTATAAGTTTGTTCTTATTTGGCAATAAATAAATATTGTAATACCTTTGATAATTTAATTATGCTATTGAGTGGATAGGATATAAACTAAAAATGAGAAGTTTTACAGCAGCACAATATATAACACAATTACTCCTGCTGCTTGTTTTTTCAGTGATTCTATTATTATGATTAGCGATATGTAGCATGTGTTATATCTGTAATTGTTCTTAAACTGATGATTTAACAAATTAGTAAATAAATAAATAGATAATAACAGTTTTTCGTACATTAGGATTACCATAAACATGTGAACTTAATGGACATCGTGTATAATATGTAGGATAAATAACCTATTTAAAAAGTGTATGTGTCATACGGCGCCAATTTTTGGGACGCAGGATATACTTCTGCTTAAATTAACTCTTAAAAATAAAGAGCTCAGATATAATAGAAGATGGAAGGTTGAGTTATCACTCAAAACATTAGCGCCCGCCCGCTTACGTTGTTTGGATGTGGTGTGCATTGTTTTTCTTTCGTCACTCGAAAATATTTTTGAGTTTGTGCCAGAAATATCTATCAGGTAAGATTATTGTTGCATTTGAGCAATTTGATATGGCCTTTGGTTAATATGAGTTATGAATATTAAAGGAATCATTAAAGTAACCTTAAAACTCTTAAGCCGGGAAAGGCGCTACCTCGTAGGGTAAGATGACCTAGCAACTGTCGGCTTAAGAAGACATACCCTGATTTTTTTCCTGCAAGAATGCTTCAAAGCTATGTTTAATTTCCTTTTAAGGATGCCCGGCAACTATTTGAGAAGTCTACGAGTCACTCGTGGTCAAAGGAAGATATGACGAAGGCCATTAAAAGCGACAAAAAAACCAAGACACGTGGTTGAAGGCGCGTAGTGTTGGATTATGGGGGAAATAAAACACAATGGAATTGGCTTGCAAGAAAACTGTTTTAATTACTTTTACTAAAATGCACGCAGAAGGTTTCAATGCGACTAATGCGACTCACTTACTAACTGCTCTCGAAATTATATCTAAAATATGCCTTAAAGAAAATATTCAGATCACACAGGGCCAATAACGTTTAGACAGCACTTAAATTCAAAAGCCCATCATGAAGTGCCATCGTGATTTAATATAAACATATAAACATACTGAGAAAGGCGATGACCTAAAACTAAGAAGATTTGGAATTAATTTTTGTTAATATTCCAACACGCCCCCTCAAAAATTAATATTAAACTTAACACCAAAAATCTTTAACAACAGAAAAAACGAAAACTAATACGTTCCTTGTGCAACCTGGGGAACTATAACAATTTGGTCCAACATTTGTTGCTCGGATTAGGGAAACCCAAGAAAACCTAATCAGACCAAAAAACTTACTCTAAACCTAATTTAACTCTAAACTTTAGAAATTTCGGAGATGGCAACGGCTTTGTCAACATATCAGCCAGTTGATTACCTGTGGAAATATAAACTATATCAATTACCTTTTTCTCGACTTGTTCTCTTGAAAAATGGTATTTAATATCTATATGCTTAGACCTTTTATGACACATTGGATTTTTAGCAATACTAATACAACCATTGTTATCTTCATACAAAACAATAGGTTTAAGAATGTTAATATTAATACTAGTTGCTAATGACTTTAACCATATAGCCTCTTTAACTGCTTCATATAAAGCCATATATTCAGCTTCTGTTGAAGAAACAGCAACTGAATTTTGCCTCTTTGTGTTCCAACAAATAGTACAATTTTCATACAATTTAAATAAATAGCCTGTTGTACTTTTCTGTCAGTACCATCATTGCTACCCCAGTCAGAATCAACAAAACTTTATTGTCTCCTTGTTTATGGTTTAATTTAATATTTATAGAACCCTTAAGATATCTTAAAACTCTTTTAATACATTTCCAAAGTTCATCATTATTTTTATTCATAAATCTACTTAAAAGGTTTACTACTACACTTAAGTCGGGTCTAGTACATACCATCAAATATATGAGACACCCGATAGCGTTTCGGCAAGGAGCACTACATGTTCCTTCAGAATATAAGGCTTTAAAATTTAAATTACTCTCAAGTGGAGTATTGACAGGCTTAGAATCATACATGTTAAATTTATTTAAATTTTTTTTTTACATAGGCACTTTGATCTAAGCAGATTTTATTACTTTCACGAGTAATTTTAATCCCCAGAAATAACTTAATTTCCTTTAAGTCTACCATTGAAAACTTGGTCATTACATAGTTCTTAAAACTAGTTATTGTTGCAATATTTGCTGTAACAACTACCAGATCATCAACATATCAAACTACATAAATATTTTTTAATATGTCACCCCCGTCCAAAATATAAATACATCTATCTACAGGAGAATTTTTAAAGCCTTTTTCAGTTAGTGCCTTTTCAAACTCCTCAAACCAACATCTAGCTACTTGTTTAAGCCCATACAAAGCTTTATTTAATTTACAGACTTGATTGCTTTCATGCTTGATTCCCTCCGGAACCTCCATATAAATATCCTCCTTTAATTTACCATTTAAGAAAGCTGTCTTAACAGCCATGTGAGGTATTAATAAACGATTTTGATTGGCAAAACCTATTATAAATCGAAAACTTGAAATCCTAGCGACTGGTGCAAAAGTTTCATTATAGTCAATAAGATATTTTTGACTAAAGCCTTTGGCAACAAGACGAGCTTTATATTTTATAGGATTTCCATGCTCATCAATTTAAAAAGTAAAAGCCCATTTACAATTAACTATATTTTTATTTTTAGGCCTTTTAACTAAAGTCCAGGTCTTATTAATTAAAAGAGAATTAATTTCCTCATTAATGGCTCGCTCCCACTCTAACCTAGCATCTCTATTTTTAATTTCTTGAAAAGAACCGGGTAAACTATATATTACAGATTGAGCACATAAAAGATAATCAGGTATTTCCTCTTCATTGTATGATACAGGGGGTAAAATTTAAATTATTTCACCTTTTCGATGCTGTGAGGTTGTAGGACATTCAACTGTTTGCGATTTATTTGCGTTTATTGGTACTACTGATTTTGACGTGACGTCAGAAACATCAGTTTGGGCTGCACACTTAACCATATCTGATTTGACAGCTCCAGATTTAACGTCATCTAGCTTTCCACTGTCAGATAATACATGAGACTCTATCCCTGGTCTTGACGCATCTATACTAATAGTTTTTATTTGAGGTTTTTCAAAACTAACCCCTTCCGCCTCAGACACAGGCCTTGACTTAAAATAATTTGTCTCATCTACAATTACATCTCTTACTACGACAAACCTCTCTGTTTCCACCACCCACACTTTATACCCATTGGATTCATATCCTACCAATATGCCTTTCCATGACTTTTCATAAAATTTTGTTTTACTAGTTTTTTTTATGCACATAAACAGTCGAACCAAAAACTTTAAGATACTTTATTTGTGGCTTTTTATTATGCCACATTTCATATGGTGTTTTATTTTGTTTCAAAGCTCTGGTTGGTGTAATATTTATTAAATAGGTAGCAGTTAACACTGCTTCCCCCCACCAAACTTTCTCTAATTTTGCACCGTTTACCATTGTACGAGCTTTTTCAGTTAGAGTTCTAACCATTCGCTCTGACACACCATTTAACTATGGGGTTCGTGGAACATTTAAGTGATAACTAATGCCCTTTTCCATACAATAATTTTTCATTTCCAAAGATAAATATTCTCCACCATTATCACAATACAAATGAACAATTTTTAAATTAAAATGAGCCTCACTTTTTGCAACATAATCCTTAAAAACAGAGAATGTATCTGATTTATTTTTAACAAGGTAAATTACACAATAGTGGGAAAATTGATCGATAAATAAAGCAAAATAGTTTCTGTCATTTACTGTTGATGGAGTTATCGGACCACAAACATCAGAATGTAATATAAAAAGGGGCCTTTTTACATGATTTTTGTCTTTATGCTTATTAAAGGGTAACCGCGTTTGTTTACCACTAATACAAGCCTCACATAAATCATCAGTAGGTGTAATATGATTTATTAAAGAACTATCTTTAATCATTCCTTTATTTTTTAAATCTATAAATTTATTCTAACTTATGTACCCTAGCCGTTGATGCCAAATTTCATAATTTGTTTTTACTGAACTAAATGTATGTGCAATATTGTTTACTAATTCAATATTTAAAGTAAATTCTACACAAATCAAACTGTTTGATGACTTACACTGCATTACCATCTTACCACCATTATATATTTCCACGCCTTTTTTGTTAAAAGTACTCGTCATGCCAGCATTTTGCACTTTTGCCACTGATAGCAAATTATATGGGCAGTACAGGATATCTTCCAGGATTCCATCGATTCCCAGGTTGCTGAAAACTTCCAATGATCCTTTCTTTGTTGCTGTTATGAATTGTCCATTTTTTGCCACTGATATTTTGATCGGTGTCGATAGAGTTGAAAAATAAGCACTTAAATCCGCTCGATTAATAATGTGATTAGATGCATCAGAATCCAAAATGAAGGTTATTTTATTTTCAGTTTGCTTGGTGAACTGTTGATTTCCTAGCATAAATGCAAAACCTTGGTTGTCATTCAGTTTTAGCTGCACAGTTTGCACAGTCCTTTGTCTTTGGGACTGTTTATAGTCAAGTGCTTTCTTATGAAAGAAACAATCCCTTTTAAAATGGCCAGGCCTGCCACAATGATGACATTTGACATTGGTTATTTTTTTTTGCTATTTTATGTCGATTATTCTGAGGCATCTTGCGCAACTTATTCTGCCGTCTTGGAATGTGCGATAAGTTCAGACGATAATTCTCTTCGGATGCAGAAAATTTCCTTTCACTCACAAGAGCTTTAGTGCTTGTATCTCTGCTTTCATTCGTCAATTTTACCTCGTGATCGAGTAATCGTATTTTGACGAAAGCTAAACTCAAATTATTCTCAGATAAGGTTTCAATGGCAGTTATTACGCCATCATAGGAGTTTGGAAGTGTCAATAGCAGGTGTGACACTTTATCAGCTTCCTCCAGTTTATCTCCAGTTACTGATAGTTCGGCAACCAAATCATCAAACACTGTAAAATGTTGCGTCAGCGAAGTATCACCGTGTAGTTTTAAACTTAATAGTCTTTTTCGCAATGCCAACTGAGACGCTATACTTTTTCGTTCATATATTTTATGCAAACTGTGTAAAATTTCTGTCTTCTTTGGCAAAACCAAGAGATGAGTCTGACAGGTACTCCACTAAAACACTTTTCGCGAGACGCTCTAGTTTGAGCCAGTCCTCGGTTACCGGATTCGGTCTTTCAATGTCTATCACTTTTATCGCGTCAAGTTCAGATAAAAGCGCTCTAACCCGAAACTTCCACACACCGTACTTATCACCATCAAACGGTTTAATGTTTCTTCTTGTACTTTTATTCTCCATTATCCTAGTTTTTCACAAATTCACTTATAAATGTTTTTCACTATTTACCTTTAGTCTTTTATTAAATCACTCACGATTTTTAAGCCAATGCAATGCCTGGGCCCATAACCTGTGGGATTATGGGTGAAATAAAACAAAATGGAATTGGCTTGCAAGAAAACTGTTTTAATTACTTTTACTAAAATGCACGCAGAATGTTTCAATGCGACTAATGCGACTCACTTACTATTCAAACTGCTTTTTCCCATGTCAACCTTCCCTCACCATTCTTCTTTCTCCCTTGAAAACAAGTCATCAGTTTCCATTGCCAGTTGTTGATAATGAATAACTTAAATACTCTTGAAGAGCACGAAGCGCGCCCAAGTAAGATGAACTGATTAGCGAAGTTCCACTATAAACTGCTTAAAACATGATCGGGATATAATATCGGTCCACAGAGGTTGGTAATGTGTGCTGGGAGGCTTCAGTAGCATTTAGTTAAGTGCACGTCGCCCTCTCATGTACATATATACATAGCTAGCTTTAGGTCATGTATAGTAGTTTTATAAGTGTATAAATCTCTGTAAATTGTGTAAATAAATGTGATGATGATGATGATGACTCACTTACTAACGGCTTTCGAAATTATATCTTAAAATATGCCTTAAAGAAAATATTCAGACCACACAGGGCCAATACCGTTTAGACAGCACTTAAATTCATAAGCCCATCATGAAGTGCCATCGTGATTTAATATAAACATATAAACATACTGAGAAAGGCGATGACCTAAAACTAAGAAGATTTGGAATTAATTTTTGTTAATATTCCAACACGTAGAACATCAGATGTGACGCAGGCCACACTACGTCGTCATTTCGTTAATTTTCCCGCAAATCTTAGACGTTTTAAGACCACGTTTAAATCTGTCATAGAAAAACAGTTAAGTAGTGGAGTATTTACTACATTTTGAGATATTTGGGATTTACTACCACTGATATCAAAAAATTTGACATTTGAATCTGCAAAAAAAAAATAAACAGGAGTGTCTCATAGATTCGATGAAGATACACAAATGGTCGGCTTAAATGGGCTAAAAGAATGGTTTTTGGGGATCGTAATCCCTTCACCTCATTGAAGGTCCCTGAAGCCACTTCCGCCGCAAGGGCAAGAACTAAACCCTTCTGGCACTTTGTAAAGACTTGTTATAAGGATTTAAGTCAAAATTGAAATTTTGTACATTGACATAGAAAAAGACGAATAAAACTCAAACATTAATCAAAAATAAAGCAAATTTAAAAACACCCCCGGGGAATCTTTCCCCACTACCGTTGTTCTTCAAAGCATTTGATTAATCACGTTTCGGCCTCCTAAGGGAAAAAGTAGCCGGAATTGTGTTTTAATTTAATTTGAACTATGTGTTAATTTTGTAGTCCCCATATTTAGGGTGACTTTTAGAAGCAAGTGTAACCCCTATACATCTATAGGGTTGCCCAAGACAAATTTATTGCCCGCAAACCTTGTGTTGTATTTCATTCAGCCTGCTGCTGACAGACGTTCTGTGGTGGCTGCTATATCTTCAATTTCCCTTGGATAGCGGGGAAGGCTTTGGTAAGCCCACATTCGTTCCCCCCGGACTGACAGTGAGATCAGTTTACGGGTTGAACGTTGTCTAAGAAATTTTATAAATAGCGAGTAGTCGACTCGATAACGGCTTGGCATCTCGTGATATAAATATTATAAACATATATATTATTTTAATATCATAAAACATAGAAGGTCAAAATGACTTTCCGAACCCCTCAGTTGACGGCAACCGTGCACCAAATGCCCCTGAGTGTGGTGCTTGGACTAAATCGAGATAGATTAGAGAACAGATCGCTTTAACCCAGAGTCCCCCGCTAACTTCCAGCAAGTATATTGGGGACCCTGAGGAATTCATATTAAACCGGACAGCGGCCTTTGGTTATAAAAGGGGATCTGTTTCTAAATTTCTTTTAATTAATAAATATTCTGGGGAAGCTCGAATCGAGGCGGGGCTCTACATAGGGGAGCTAGAGCGTCAATCGGCCGGGCTGAGTCCACGCGGCCCCCTACTGGATCATCCCGAGCCGCATGTGACACATAGTACGCCTTGGCCGCTCACTAGAGCGGTTCCGAATGCCAATGCGCCGCGCCGCCCCGAGCTATGCACGTGCGCGCGGACGTCAAAACATATACCAACATTGCGCCCAGCGGTACCCACATCGGAGACAAGGCGAGCCGCATCAGGCATATATGGCAACATGGGAGGAGGCCGGAGCGGCCGAGAATATTTACCAGAGGGTGCTGGACATCTTATAGATGTTAATAGTTCCGTGGAATTCGATATCGAAAGTGTGGAAAATGAGAGGGATGGTCCAAACGGTTTCCAGATGGCGAGTAGAAGAAGAGCTGGAAAGTGAAAAAACTTGAGAACAGGTGAAACCTAGCCAAATTTTGAGGGAGGGGACAGAAAAGCTTGGCTTTATATAAATCGGGTTAAGAGGGACACATTTAAAGAGCAATTATATAAAAAAAGGAGGAATTTGAAAATGCCAACATAATAGTCAAGGAAATCCCAGCACATGAAAATCTACTCAAATGCTTTTTGGTAATTGCTCCCTTAGAAAAAAAAGAACATATTGTATGATTATGCTTTCTGACCCAGATTTGTAGAAGTAGAAATATTCAACTTGAAAATACATTCTGATTTTTTAAAAAGTGTCGGTAACTTATTGAACAAAACAAATACTAGGGCTGATTTTTTATAAATTTCCCTAAACTCGAGCAAAGTAGAATATACATTAAGCAGATATTCAGTGCATCAGAAACAAAACTTTGGAGAGTAAATGAGTACTGGAAGTTTTGGTCAATAAATCACCATCAGTTATATGTTTTAGTGAACATGGGTTAAAACACGACGATGTGCCATATATTAAATTGGAGGGATATAGCCTAGTATCATCATACGGTGGAAGTAATATGGAGTATGGGGAGTCTGCATTTATACGCTGGACAGTTACGACTTTATGGAAGTAGAGTAAATGGAAAATGTGTAGAAGACAGCAGTGGTTGAGAAGAGTCAAAGGTTGGTGGTTATACGTCTATATCGACGAGGGCTGGGCTGTTATGATATGTTTGCTGAAAAGTTTGAAGAGACTTTAACTCAGATACACTCAAAGATTTAATCTAATTTTTTTAAACCCAAATAGTCAAACTGCTCATCTTTTAGACATTCTTAATAGTTATGGTCAGAAGCAATATATGTTTAATCCTACAAGAGTATCGGAAAACTCATCAACACTAAATGATAATATATTATGTAACAATGTAACTGAGTTTGGATATGTACCTGACTGTGCGCTGTCCTACCATTATGCTCAAGTATTGTGTGAACGGTAAGGATATCAAGAATCAAAAAGTTCTCTCTTGCAAAACAAATTTTACAGGCAATAAAATAGACAATTTTATATTTGAATTAAGTCAAGTAGATGGAATATAGTGTGCCAATGTTATGATTTTGACGATGCATGTACGACATTTTTACACCTATTTAGCTACATTTTCAAATTGAATTTTACTGTAAAAAAATATGGAAAAAAAATTAAATATAGTGTTCCTTGGATTACGGCTGGCATAATGGTGTCATGTAAAAGAGAATACTAAGCTATAAAAGAACTAAATGTATAGTATCCATAAAGTTTCTTACGAAAGTCATAAAGGGGGCCAAGTTATTTGCTAATAACGATTACATAGAAAATTCGGATAGTGAAATGAAGGCGACGTGGAATTTGGTCAAAAGGATGACGGTGGGGGAGGATGAAATCCCTTTGTTGATAATAAAGAAGTCTGCAGACATACGTTCTTCACCATTAGCTTAACTTGTGCTTTAACAAGGGTTCCTTCCCAAATCTTCTAAAAATTGCACATATTAAACCTATGTACAAAAAGGGACCAATAAACTCAGTGAGTAACCATAGCAAAATTTTGGAAATGGCGATTTATAATTGCTTTACTGATTTTTTAGAAAAAGGCTTCAATTATAT
This sequence comes from Pissodes strobi, assembly GCA_016904865.1. Classification (NCBI taxonomy): domain Eukaryota; kingdom Metazoa; phylum Arthropoda; class Insecta; order Coleoptera; family Curculionidae; genus Pissodes; species Pissodes strobi. The sequence continues at coordinate 92,638 of MU185801.1, read as the reverse complement.
GAAATGCACAGAATAGGTTTAGAAAGGGTCAGAACAACTGCAAGAGCCATCTATTCGGCGATTAGCAAAGTATTTGATTATTTAAATATCAAAAAGCAAACAATGGCCATGACGATGAACCTTTCCAAGGCATTCGATAGTGTAAATCACCAAATTTTATGTAAGCGTTTGGATAAAAGAGCTGCGCTGGACTTAATAAGATGTTATGTGCAAAATCGCGTCCAACCAATAGTAGAAATGACGAAAATGGTAATTTAATTAACCAATCAAGGATCTATTATGGGTTCTCTATTGTAAATAATGTACACCAATGAATTGAGTGACATTTCAGGTGAATATACATTACTTTACGCTGATAACACTACCCTTGTTTTCACTGAACATGATGCTGATCTACTTTTATCAAAGTGTATACAGCCACTGATATTATTAGAATTATTGTATGGCCAATGATTTATCGCTTAATATTTGAAAAACGCAACTTCTATTATTTGCAAACCGAAGAACCCTTATTATTTCCATCGCTTTCGATGACAGGCTTTTGAATACTTCTCAGAGTGTAAAGTTCTAAGAGTGACTTTAGATGCTACTCAAATAGCATTTGGTCATCGGGTCGACGTCGGTTTAATCATTCGCCGATCCATTTTTGCTCTAATTTGAAACATTGAAATTTTAGCCAACGTCGGTAAAGAACTTCTAAGTGCTTCACCATTTACCAAATCCAACGTTAATTTACCTATACATATTTTCACCAAAAAAAGGCAGAAATGGTCATTGGTCAAGTTTAGTATTTTTGTTTGTACTTCAGAAGCACCGACTCTCTACTTCTAAATCCAAAGATGACTTCTTTTGTAATTATGTTCAGACGAACTGCATAGCGCGTGAAATAAAATCACTACCGCGTTCGAATTTTTGGTCAACATATACATATACACAAATTTAGGAGCTTTAGGCATTTGCGATGATCCAAAAATTGCAAACGATCGATACTTTACTGATAAACATGACCAAGGTATATAGATTGAAAAAAATTCGTGCCCCACGTATATTATCAAATTTTAACATAAAAAAATTTATAATGTCATTTTAAGATTGTACTAAAACTTTACAGAGACAAAATTTTCCTAAAAATTTCTCATTTACTTATAATTTCATCATTTATAATTTAAAAAAAGGAGACTGTTTCCATAACAATCATAATGGCCGACGACGTAGGTTAAAAAGATGGCGAAGTTACCAGTTGTATCAGTATTTTCTGTCTGTAACAACACCTAAAATGACGAGACATAGCCTGGGGTAAATAATAGACGTCGGTTAGATCGTGTCCTCCCGTCAAATTTCACAACGTTTGGCGATAGCACCAATCCCAACAAAGTCAACGACAGATCGATTTGAAACGACCACTATCGGACGTTAGAATCCGACTACCACTTCGGCTTATTTGATTAAAGAGTTTTGGCCTACGTTTAGGCATTTAAACAACATCAAATAAAGGAAGCTTTCTTTTTATTTGCATTATATCGATAATTAGACACCTACAAAACAAACATTTACTTACTCTTTGGGAAGTTTCTTTATTTGCAGCTTGGGACTCTTGGGATAATAATAATTTTGCTTTTTCCGACAAAAGTTTGCGGTGTGTCTATAGGCTCTTTTATTGACGGGTGGCATGGCATTTTAAAATAATCCAAGAAACACTTTTAGGTTTTAAGCAAACAATAATTATCCTAAGTACGTATAATAATTTAATTTTTAAAAAACAATGAAAAATTAAATTGAAAAACTGTTGCTTTTTGTTTCGCAGCGAAAAAATGTGAGGTTACAGGACAACTATTTTTGTATATTTATTTGAACAATCGTCAATGTTGTACACCCAACATAAATAAACTACTAATTTATTTGGTTACTTTTTTATACTAGACATTTGGTATACCAATGCCGATGACATCGGTGGTTTATATTGATCGGATTTAGGTATTCATAAAAGAATGTTGGTCAAAAGTCAACGATTGCCCAACGTCGTGAGCTTTACTAAAAATATCTAAACACTCCACAACGACTGACCAACGTTGGTTACGGCGACCTTTAGTTTTTGACGTCGATTTAACGTTTGTATAAATGTCATGTATTTACTTTCACTGAAATGTGAAGACGCGACTTAAATTTTTACCAAATATAAGGTCAAAGTAGTCAAAATTTAGTCAGATAAATGCTACTTGAGTTGGTTAGATTGGAAACAATGTATGAATTATGTGGCGGGGGATTTTTCCCGTTATTGTTATGTTCTTAGAATATTATCAGAAAGTGTAAGTCTTGATGTAGAAATGACGGCATAACATGTCTATGTGCATTCAAGACTGAAATATGGAGTAATTTTCTGGGGAAATTCTGTGGATGCTCCTTGAATACTTATGTTACAAAAACGCTGTCTTCGTCATATTCCACAGTATCAATATATAAACATGATGGTACTTCCAGGATCAAAATATTCCGGAGGTAAACTCCTCGGTGATTCGGATCTACGGGCGCTGGGTGCCCCTGAGAGCCCTTTATTCGACATTTCACAGACAGCAAAAATGCCGAACCAATTTAAAATAGATTTCTGCAATATAAGAGGCCTATAAACATAAATTTGGTACACCAACATCTACAAGCAAATAGACCACACATACTAGCCCTTACAGAAACACAAGTATGTTCTACAACAACGACAGTAAACTATCCCTATTCTGGTTACGACTTACATACCCGATTTAGACATAAGTTCGGAATATGCCTTTTTGTCCGAAGCGACCTTTCATGTCACCGCGAGGAAACACTCGAACCGAACAACCTTGACGTCATTTGGCTCAAGTTCACCGCCAAGGGATTAACCAAGTTTATATGTTGTCTCTATCGCCCTCCGAGCGATAGAGCCTACCAAAGCTTTTTTTCAACACTGGCTACTACTTTTGACTCAATACAGGTCGATCACCAATCGTTTTGGGAGACTCTAATGCCCACAACACCAACTGGTTTAAACATCACAACAAGACCGACAACGAAGGTAGAGAAGCTGAAGCATTTGCCATCAGCTGCGGGCTTACTCAACTTGTAGACGAACCAACTGGAATCTCAGAGAGGGGCGAATTCGCCGCCCTTCTGGATCTTTTTCTAACCACCAATCCTGACGACTACCCAATTACAGCTGGTCCGCCATTATAGGTACTTCCGACCACAAACTTATTACGACGGTTTGTGAATTTCCACTCATACAGAAGGATCCACCACTGCCTGGCATTACAATTCTGCAAACTGGGACGATCTAAGGAAGTTCTACCTAGATTTTCCTTGGCTCGACGTCTGCTTTGGCACTGACCACCCGTCAGTCTGCTGCCAAGAGATCACGCAAGTAATCTCCTCAGGAATGGAAGCATACATCCACAATTCCATTAAGTTACCATCAAAATGAAAGCCCTGGTTCGACAGAAAATGCAAAAGAGCTCTAGGTAGAAAACAGCAAGCCTACAAGTACTGGCAAAACCGCTGAAAATCGCACACACTCAAAGCATCAGGAATTAACATTTGCAATGCCCCAGCGGTTCTAGGAATTTCTGGTTGGTAGCAAAGGCAGTAAGTAATAACTTTTACAAGAACGTCTCCCTCACCTTTGACAGATGAACGTGGCATAACGGCGACTACAGCCAAAGAAAAAGCAAACATGCTTACCAAAATGTTTTCATCGCACTCTTCCTTAGACGTCACCAAAGACAAGATTCTCCCCACCATATTGAACATCAACACTACCATGGCAGAAGTCAAGTTTCATTACTGTGATATTCGCAAAATCCTTAAAGAACTAGATACGCAAAAGGCATCAGGACCAGACGGAATACCGGCCATCATGCTAAAGAACTGCGCCAACGAACTGACACCTGTTTTTTTCATGCTTTTTTCTCTGTCTTACGGAAAAGGGATTTACCCATCCTCTTGGAAAGTCGCTCAAGTGCAACCTGTTCTAAAAAAGGCAAGAAAACCACGCCCTCAAACTATCGCCCAATTGCCTTGCTTCCAATAATCTCCAAAGTCATGGAACGTCTAGTCAATCAAGAACTACTCAAGTACCTCGAGAGCAACAGAATAATCAGCGATAATCAATACGGCTTTCGCAAAGAGATCGACAGGAGATATATTGACCTATGTCACTCATATATGGAGTAGAGCAATTAAGAACTACGGAGAGTCTCGAGTGATTGCGTTGGATATTTCAAACGCATTCGACAGAGTTTGGCATGAGGAACTGCTCAACAAACTGCCGTCTTTCGGATTGCCTCTCTCTGCAGCTGGCTTGCCAGTTTCGTACACGTTGCAGTTGATGGACACATCTCAAACACATTCACCACCAACGCGGGCATGCCTCAGGGCGCAATAATTCTACCAACTCTGTTCCTCATCTATAATAATGACCTGCTGATCGAGACGAATAATCCTGTTTACAGTCTTGCAGATGACAGTACCCTTGTCTCCCACTTTAGATCAGAAAAACCCTTACCAGCGACTGAGACTCATCGCCACAGACAGGAGCAGATTGCAGCAAGTAATCAAGACCTGGAGAAAGTTCAAATTTGGGGCGACCAAAATTAGGTCCAGTTCAATGCAACAAAGACCCAAGCAACAACGTTTACCAAGAGGACCAATACAGCGGGCCCTGAAATCATTATGGCAGGAACGACCATTCCTTCATCCTCGTCAATCGGACCACTAGGTGTCTCGCTCAACAGCAATATGTCCTGGCATGACCATGTTGCTAACATCGCAAAATCAGCCTCCCAGAAGCTTGGTGCGCTATTTCGCAACAAAGAACTCTATACATCGCAGTAGTTGCTTACTCTACAAAGCGCAAATAAGACCGTGCTTAGAATATTGCTCACATATCTGGGGTTTCGCACCTAAGCACATTCTAAAGCTGCTGGATTCGTCGGCGATCGGGAGTTGACCCGGAATCGGGATAGTCTGGGACACCGCAGACATGTGGCCGAGATGTATCTGTTTTACAGATACTTTCACGGCAGATGTTCCCAGGATTTGGCCCGCCTCATCCCGCCCCTGGCAACTCCTGTCAGACAGTCACGACAGACGTCAAGAGCACACCAGTTCGTCGTACATCTGAAAGCACCTAGAACATTGCTTTGCAAGAACTCCTTTGTCTGGCGCACTGCATCACTGTGGAACTCACTCCCAGGACATCTGTTTCACACCAATTACAACCTACAACTATTGAAGGACCGTGTCAATGAACATGTTCGTGCACACACCGCTCGTCGAGCGCCATAGCATCTCCCTTTAGTGTATGGGCCATTGCCATAAAAAATTAAAAAATAAAATAAAAAATAAAGCAATGAGAGATCTGCAGTCCAGTATTCGTCAAGAAAAAAATTAACACTCATTAGTATCTACATTTTGGGATCAGTTCTGATGATAATTTATCAGTTCTGATGATAATTTAGACTTATTTATTGATTATCAACTGAACCATAAATACAATACTAGACATAAAAATGACTTGATTTGTGTAAAGCAATTATTACATACAAAGAAACGTGAAATACTTAATAATGAAAATATCCAACAAAATTCCTGAAAGAGTTCGAATATTACCAATATCTCAGCTAAGAATCACATTAGAAACCTTTTACTGACTCGAAGAGTTCTAGAATGATGTAGTTGTATGTATTAACACTAGTTGAATGTAGATATATAGGATAAGGTATTTTGACATTGTTCCACACCCACTTGGGTCTTATACGTATAATTAATTTTTACTGGAATAAAGAATTACATACATACTTATTGGCAAGGATGGCTTTTTGACCAAAGCATGTGAAAATCCTCGACTAAATATGTGTTTTTATTTAAGAGAATAAGTATCTCGCGATATCGAAAAAAAAAATCCTAAAGCATTGCGCACAAAAAAAAACAAAGATCTAAGACCAATAAGCATATTACTATATTACCGAACAAAATATGATCTCTGGGAGTCAGTTGGGCTCTACAAAATATTTCAGGACCTCCACCACTTTAGAAGACGTATCAGTGGCGTAGCCATAGTTAGTCCTTTGATGGGGGATCAGTGGCTGCATGTGGGTTTAGAAAGCCGGAGAGCAAGATCGCCGCAGGAGATAAAAAATTTTGGGGGTGCCACGCCCAATTTTTGCCCAAAAATCGTTAAAAAACAAGGATTCGGCACCCTGTTGAATGACAATTGTTGCGCACTTCAAGAAATGAAAAAGTAGGTACTTACCGATTCCAGAAGAGTAAATTATTAAGATAGTTTATTTTAACTACAAATCAATAAAGTTGTAAAAAAAGTTCATGAGAAGTTCAAAAACGTTCAAAAAATATTAAAGTTTGATGGCAAAAAAGGGTTATTGTTTCCTAGTTTTTAAAGTGAAATTACATTCGCCTGTTTTTGTCCAAAATAAATTTTTCAATAACTTTTTCATTAAAATCTAGACTTCGTTTGACCATAACACTCTCAATATTCATCATAGCTAAAGCATTTAATCTATCATTACCAATTGAATTTCTTAAATATAATTTCTTAATCAACTTCAAAGTTGAAAAGCTCCTTTCGGCTTCCGCTGTGGCCATCGGTATAGTCACAAGTACTCTCAATGCCATGGTGATTTATTTAAAAACTGTGGCCAGTCCCGGATTTAAAATAAAATTTAATGTCTTTAAACAGCCTTTAATTTCTTCAATTTGATATCAGGGATCAGGTGATTTCAGTTCATTAATCAGTCCAGTTACTGTGAAAACGATCGCGCATGCAGCGCACACCTTATGTTACAGGAGTTACTCCATATGTTATTTCATTATTATTCTGGATCATTATATTTAATTAAGCTATAAAAGTTAAACAAAATAACGTGCATTGTTCTCGTTTTTTAAAATGTTAATATTCATTATCCATGTGGGAGGATATATCCCCCATATCTCCCCCGTGGCTTCGCCACTGAAACGTATTAGCTAGAATTATATTGAATGTAAAAAAAATAGGTGCTCTTGTATATTTCAGTAAGGCTTTTATCACTTTACGCCACTAATCGAATTTTATAACTTTGGATTTTCAGAAAATTTTAAAATGAATGTGCGTATGGAATATTTCAAGAAGCAGGCTTATTTATGTATTTTATATTCTATTCATACGGGATTGTAAAACATTGATTGATTGCCCATGCTACGAAAAATAAAGTGGATGTTAAATTTGAGAAGGTAAAGCAATTCTCTCCTCGAGAGTTCTATATAAACATAGACTTCATTTGGTCGCGAAGAGGGTCCTCCACATGTTATGCTGTATCTATGAATTTTTTTTATCACTCCTGATATACAGTAGTAAGTCCAATTTACTATCTCCAGTCCACGATTTGCTTCAATTTCAGTTCACAGTGCGTGAATTAAAGTAAATATTCCCTTAACACGCTATACGTGCATAAATTATAACAAATTAGTATTCAAAAACGACAGGATGAATGAAATCATCATGTGAACTAACTGGGCTCTAGATACTTTAAGACTTGCACAAGTTGTCGGCGATTTTTCTTGAAAACTTGCATTGCCAAGCGGATTACCTGGCCGGCTATAGCGGTAAATGGCAGGGACAGGAAAAATCAAGGCGCCAGATCAAGAGAAATGACATGTGATTTAATTAATGTGGATGATGGGTTGGGTTAATAAATAAAGAATAAACTTTAATGTATAAGTATCTATGTATGGCGTACGCATGACCCTTGGTAAATCAACCCTTCACTGCGCAATTTTTTCTTTTCATCGGAAAAAAAAACATATTTTTAGGTTTGAAGTGAAGCTAGGAATTCAGGAAAAATAGATAAAAAAATCTTTCTTATCTATTTTTCTTTATTTTTGCAAGAAAATGATTCTAGCAAATTTGATACAAGGTGCAAATATAGTGAACAGGTTATGAACATTCAATTGTTATGGAATGGCATAAAACAATTTTGACTTTTAGTCAAACAGAGATGTAATCCAAAATTAAAAATGTGAAAAGGACTTGCATGATGGAAATTTACATTTTGTCTCATCATATAATATTCAATGGTTAACTGAGTCACATTTAACATCAATGCATGGAAGAAATATGACAATATACAGTTGATCTTATTATCTCGATTTTATCTATAGTCCGTCTAGAAAGTATCCGGAATTTTATATTTTTCCTAATTTTAATATACTTATTTCTTTTTCGTAACATTCCAAGACAAAAGTAATGCCTTAAGTACGTTCTACGGAGAGTAGGCTACGGTCAAAATAGCATGGCAATACTATCTGTCAAACACTGTTGATTGTAAGCAGGCTTAAGATTTGTGAAATAATGTCGAAAGTAGAAAAAGAAGAGAGGTAGAATCTTTGTATAGAGAAGGTGTTCGAACGCGATAAAATTAGTATAATTGAGTGGACTCGAAAAAAGCTCAGTATATGTGATAATAAAGATGATAAAAAACGGCACAGATATGAGGCATAGAGCAGTTTCAAGATGACCGCGTAGAATTGGCGGAAACATTTAAAACGCTCTAGCGGCCTTGGGACTACAAAATCCGCTCCTAACTTTTCGAAAATTTAGTATGCTACATATCAAGGAAACAAAAAAAATTGCTGCAGTGATATTGATTTTGTGAACGTTTTCAAGAAGATAATTTCAGCAATGTTCTTATATCTAACGAAAGTTGTTTCCAGCTTCATGCAACTCACCTAAAAATCTTATTAAGAGAACATGTTCCAGTCCAAATTCCTAAATTTCCCAGTGAAATATGGTTTGGGAAGTAATATCACAGCGTGGTACTACACCTCTGTGTGGAGTTGATGGTACCGTTAAGAGTGCAAAGTATTGCGCCATTATAGAAGGTTTTCCAGAAGGAAACGGTTTATGGTTCCAGAGGGGTGGCATATTCAACAGTATAATGCACGATGCTATACTTCTGTCTATATGTAAGCTTGAATGCAAGAACACCAATTAGCAACAAATTCATAGCAGCAGCTTCACCCGATCTGAGTCTCATTGAAACACATTATGGGGACTAACAAACATTGAAGTGGAACGAGAAATGCCACAAAATAACACAGATTTGATTCGGTCAGTTTTACACATGGACCACCATCACCGAACATTATGACGGTCACCTAGTTTCGGGTGTATCTGGACGTATAGTGAAGCGTTTAGAGATAAATGGAGGTTGTATATGTAAATTAGATGAATTATTTGTTGTAATTTTATAATTCAAGTAATACAAATTTAAACCGAAAATTTTTATTTTTATTTTCTTTTTTCGATTAAAACTAAAGATCATTGGTTTAAAAATTTAACTAACATCGATATCCCACAAGACGTAATTATTGATCGATTACTGTCTTTGGAACCTAAATGTAGTTTGTGTGCGCCTACTAAAGAGGTCAAAATAACACATTTGCTTGTTGATATAGAATGCGCCATTGAGTTTCTTTTGATACTACACAGAAATACTGCTATAGGCCCAATGCACTAATGTCATGTCATAACCAATTACATTCATAAGAATCACGATTCTAAGCCTGCTTTGAATGCAACTTTTATGAAAGCTAAACTTTCTTCTGTAGCCTTATATAAAACTGACTACATCAGAATGAGCCGAGATTTATTAAACGATCCACAATATTATATTGCACTTATAACGCAAAACGCAACTTACACTCTACAACTTAAGGCTAACAGAATCGTTGGAGATCCGAAGCACAATGGTTTCATTGATGAGGATTAGGCTTCCAAAATGAATTCCCATAACATAATATCATCCAGGATTTACACCCATCCTAAAATACACAAGCCTATTTAATCCGTGAGACTAATTATTGTTTCCTCAATAAATTGCCCTAATGTGTCTCTGGCAAAATATTTAACAACCATATTGATATCAGCATACGATACTAACATCAATTTTTATGTAAAAAGCTCCTTTTCTTTTAGCGAATTTACTAACAACTGTCAACTGCCTAACAAATATGTCATTGTGAGGTTTGATATAGTCTAGCACTCGCGGATGCTGTGACAGTATCATTTCATTTCATGCGTGCGCGCGCACCTGCGCGTCATGTCTTCGTGATGCAACCAATCGTTTGTATGTGCCCTGGTGGTCTAGGGGTTTGCATGATTAGCCTTCACTTCGGCGACTCGAGTTCAAACCCCGTCGGTGTTTTAAAAAAAATTTTTAAGGTTATATTTCTAAACTGTTTTTTTCTTGTTTTTGGGAATGCCTTGGGTTAGATTGGGTTAGCACCTAGTTAGTTTCCTTTTCTTTAGCCCCCGTAGCGAGCGGTAGCGAGCGGAGGGCCATTCGAAAACTGAAATATGCGAAGGAATGAAATGATACTGTCGGAGTACCGTCGAGTTAGTCTCGCTGTTCACAAACCTGCCTTTTGAGGTTATCATCGAAAGCTTAAGAAATAGGTGGGGCACGATCTCCCATCATGCATTTTAGACTTCGAAATTTTTTAAACAATTCTTAATTTTATATTTGACTCAAACGTAATGATCTTCAATGGCACTTATTACAAAGAAACTTTTGCTACCCACTACTCACACACTTTTAAGAACACAGGTAATAAATACACTAAGAACAATTTTTTTGGAGAACTCTTACCCATTAAATCTGATCAATAAATTCCTGTTTAGCACTCAATATGCTCACAATTTTCTCAGAGTAACTTACGCTTAAATAATTGTACAATAACTCAAAAATATATAACGTTACCTTATTTAGAAGGCCTCACGGATAAATTATTGTCGAAAATCTTTCAATCAACAGATTTGAGAATAGCGAGAAAACAAATAAAGACCCTATCACTCATATAATCTAAAACAAAAACACCACTAACTGACAGAAAATAGCAACGTACTATATAGGATTGATTTCATGTCATAATTGTGATCTAGTTTATATAGGCCAAACTTCTAGATCCTTAAAAGGCCGTATAAACTCGTATAAAAGTGATTATAGCAGATTAGTTTGGGTTAGTTTGGGTTACACTAGCTGAACACCATGAAGAATCAGGCCACGCCATAAATTGGAGGTGAGATCCTGGATAAAGTCACCTCATACTACAAAAGTCTTCTTAGAGATGGTTCATATAAATCAAGAACAGAACATCATGAACAAAAAGAGTGACACTCAAAATATCAGTTTTGTTTACAATTACATCTTGAAACTAGAAAAAGGAGAGGTACCTGCCGTTGCTTGATCATCCGGCACCAGAAGAATGAAAAGTTAAAAACACTACACTCGGTAGCTAATGTTAACCACATCGGAGGGCTTAAGTAACTGTTCTGCCTCAAATTTCTATCAAAAAACGATAAAATCACTTTGTATAAAAATAAGGGTTCAACCAACGCCCATCGCCCAGTTTATTTGTTTGTTCTACCCAATTAACACACTATAAAACTGTCCTTATCGTATTACATTCCACAAATTTAAACTGAATTACGTATTTCTTCACATAAAAATAGACTGATTGGTTGGCGTTCTTGCTTTATTTTACGGCAAGTAATTTGTAGGTTAGCTGATAACACTTGTTTTGCTGTAACGAAGAAAGTGTTAACTCAAAAGTTGATATGCTCAATTATGCACCCCTCGGGTGAGGGGAGAGTGGGAGTCACCACCATGTATACTTACTAAAACCACACCGCCCTTCGCTTGCTATTAGTGCCTAAGCACTCTTACATCATCATTCCTTGGCGTGCTCAGTGCTAGCCTCTGATGTTCTGGAGGTTTTGAGTTTGATTGTTGTATTTTGAAGTGTTATATGTTATTATGATTGTGTTAGTGTTTTTTTTTTAGTAATTAGCTACATTTGTTAGTGTTGTTTTTGGGTTTTTCATTTTGTGTATAGTGTAATGTGTAATGCTGTTTTTTTTTTAATAAAAATGCCGTTCCACGGTGCACGCGGTCTGGCCGATAATTTCTATAAATTGTGTAGTTCTGTGTGTGGACGGAAGAATGTTTTCTGTATTAATGCTATATCTATATTATTCTCGATCAGATATTCTGCAAACTCGTATCTCTTGGGATAGAGAGAGTTTGCATTCCACCTGATCAAGAATAAGTGTTTTGTTGTATTTGCCATTGATGTTAGTGAAAAACTTCAACGTTAGGCTGCTATTGATTAGTGTTGTGATTTAATTTATGTTTGCTGCTATCTCCTCCTCGGACATAGCTAGCAGTGCCAAAATGTTGTTGCCTTGTAGATATGTGTTTCAGTGTTAGTGTTTATTTAGCGTTTTTGCTAATGTTTGTGTTTTGTGTAGTGTTTTTATTATGGTCTGGTCATGTTTTTCACAATTGTGCGTAAGTATTGTTTGAGCTTACTGGCCAGTTTTGATGGTACATACCTATATGTTGTTGTTGTTTGCATTTTTCGAGTATGTCGAGTAGCTCGCAGGGTACTCCTCCACAGTTACAACATTTGGCTGAGGTATTCATTAAATCCCTGTAAAAGTGATTGCCTGCACATTTAAGGCAGATTGTGGTGGCGTGGCAGTTTGTGATTGAGTGTCCAAACTGCTAGCATCTGACTTTTAGGAGATCAGTGGCGATATTACGCCTTTTTCCGGGTTTTAGCCGGAATTGCTCTTGGGGGGGAATAACTCTTGCTTACTAGATCTTCCTTAATGTCACTTAAAGGAAGTCTGGAGTCTAGCCCTTTGACAATAATATTTAATTTCCTGTTCTCAGGAGGAAGTAGAAATGATAGGGGTATTTCATGTTTGTGAGGTAGGAAGTGGTTCTCCTATGATCACTAAGAGAGGAGGGGGTAATTTGAATACCCAGTCTGGATTTTTCGACATTTTCGAAGTTAAGCTTCGAATAAGTCAAATCCTGGTGAATTTTACTCCAGTGTTCGGGGCATCATTATGATAGGAACTACATCCGATTTGTGGGTAGAGTTAGGGACGTTTGAGGCCGGGGTGCATGACAGTTTTGGGCATTGGCCTAGGGGCTGTCATCTCATACCTGCTCGTGTCTTACTTCCTTCGTCTGCCGTTATGGGTCCTTGATGTACACTTCACTAATTATTCTAGTGGGGGTATATGCACTAGATATGACGAGGGCTAATGCCTAAACGATTTTGTTCTGCAGTTGTAATGTTGAAAAACATTGCAGCGTCGGGGATATCACTGGTACGCACGTTGTGAACACTCAGCAGCAATGAATGTCTTGATTATGTTTTACAGCAATCTAAACACAGTTTGTTTTGGCAATTCGTCACGAGGTAGCAGAACGATTTAATGTAATTTACAGTATCTTTATAGAGACAGTAGTGGCGACAATGCGTCAGTATTTTGATTGGCTCCGCCATTAATCATCTAATTTCCTTTGTTTACGTTTGTGTTTAACACGTATTTTATATGGCATCTTTGTGTAGAGCTAAAGTATTTTTTGCATTTTTGGCTTAATTTCATCAATTCGTTTGCCAAATATGCTCCCTGTGGACTGTGTATTATCAGGATTTTTATAATTTGGAACATTGAAAGTGCTAAAAGGTGAGTTTACTGTTTACCTTGCTTTGCGGTTCTGCCGAAGATCTTGGTATGGCGGTTAACAAATTCCTACCATATTTGTGTACAAACCTGATAAATGAAATGGCTAAGTGTATCGGATATTGTTGTTTAAAACTTATAGTTTCAAGTAAATTTATTAAAGTTCATTATTGTCTTGTAATAGCAGTAGTACGCATGCCATAAAAGAGTAGAAAGTCTTTATGTTCTTTTATCTTATGTCAAACAAATCTATTATTATAGCGCTATTAAAATAATATTTTGACTAGTGTATAAATTCATTTTTATTAAGACGAAACTTCTGTTATTTGTGTATTACTAATTTACATGTAACTGTTATTTACATATACCTACATACCTATATATTTTTTATTATATATTAACACTGAAACAACCTAAGTAATTTTTGCTCTCCCTGAACATGTGCCTTGTAATTTTAACTTAATCTTCGGTGAAACTAATTATATAACATTGCTGGCTATATATTAAACTCCATTAGAAACAATCCAACAATTGGGTGTTTAGCAACTAAGGGGGAAGGGGGTTATATATGGGGCTAGAATTACGTATCACTTTTTCTAACCCCCTCTCCCCCTTGGTGGCAAGATACCCGAAAAGGAATGTGTCGAAAAAATTTACCCGCCACAATGATTCCGAAGTTATTAATAATTATGTATATTTATGTTTTATATTCTGCTTTTTATTATTTTATCCCTCCCTTCCTTTTCAGTAATAAAAAATATGCAATAGTATGGAGTTTTGCGTCAATACCCAACAAATAACAAACATCATGTTTTAACTGTCTCTTCTAATATAAAAAAATTTCAATTAGGTACTAAATAAATATAAAATTTGTTTTTTTTTTAATTAAATAAAGTTATTTAGTTTGTTTTTAACTGTTTTTATTATGAGGTCAAGTCATTTGGATCCCTTTTAAATGTATTGAATACGTTTATATAACACAGCTTGTGGCACAGCCTTAATTTGCAAATAATTTAAAAATGTGTCATTTAAATTACCAAAGAAAATTTATTTTTATTAGTTCATTTAATAGTTATGTCGTATTATGCATAAAAATTAAATTTGGTAACCGATTTGCAACCATAAAATAAAATTCAATATCGGTATGCATATAAAATCCCTATTCCGGCGTTTAAATTTTGATGATTAATGGCTATTGGCTACTGTACTATAGTGGTAGTGGTAGTGTAATTTGGATCGATATTAATACTTGTTGTCAGCTGAACAAGATGGAAGCCTGTGTCGATTTTGTGCAATTTTAGAGCTAGATGTTATGCAAACTAATTTAATAAATACGAAAGCTTACTGATACGAACAAAATTTATTTCGTTTAGTATTATTTGCGTTAAATATTCAGTAAAAAATATAGGCAGTTAGACCCTAACCTCGAAATAAGTACCTATTTGCTTCAAATAAGAGTGCATTCGAGAATAATAGCACGGTCAAGTAGTTTGCGCAAAAAATATACTATTTTATCCGATCGGACGAAAAACGACACCTTTCCGATGTGTTTTCTCACCGCAAAAGTCATGATTCTAGTATATTGTATTTGTTGCTAGGCAACATGCAATAACTGTACAAGAATAGAACATAACTGTCCGGGAATATAACATTCCCGTCCTTGGCCGGGAATGTAAGTAACATTTCTGTCATATTCAAACGCATTGCTTGTAAGATCTGACGTCTATCAAAAGTAACATTTAGCTGTAGTTTCCGTAGCTCGTAATAAACTTCAAGTTAGCTCGATTCAAAACTTGATATTATGTTGAGTTTAAATTTAGAACGCCGTTTTTATTTAGAGTAATATTTGGCTCTATTTATATAAGTACGTATTCTAATTAATTTCGATCGGATAAAAAATAGTATGTGCAACTCGTAGGAAAAGCACATTCCTGGACTCCTGTGTTGCTGGCCTACCACAGTCGTCCAGGAATGTTTTGCTTGTCCTCCTAGTTACACAATATACTATTCTATGATGAAAAGTGATCATACCTACACGTTATTTTTACAGTTTGCATATTTACAGGGTGAGATAAGAAATTAGATTTGAATATTTTCTTGATATTTAGTATTTTATTTTTGACACCTACAATATTTTTTTTTATTCCAGTTATTAGTTTAAAATGGATTCTGGTACAAGTTGAAGTAGAATTAGGCCTAAAAGAAAACGTAGTCAGGGTGTCCATACCAAATTTCTCACGGATGGAGAGATATAGCAGCGATTTGTGTCACAAAGAGGTTTGAATAGTTATTCTTTGACAGCGATGGTTCAGGACAAGAAAATGAAGGCACGTTGAAAACAACAAATACAATAGATCCGAAAAACGGTACGTATGCGGATCACACAGTTTCAGACTGGTATGAAGTCGATTGTATCCTTATGTGCACTTCC
This sequence comes from Pissodes strobi, assembly GCA_016904865.1. Classification (NCBI taxonomy): domain Eukaryota; kingdom Metazoa; phylum Arthropoda; class Insecta; order Coleoptera; family Curculionidae; genus Pissodes; species Pissodes strobi. The sequence goes on along the minus strand of MU185801.1, from coordinate 76,643 downwards.
AACACAAAATATTTCAAATTTTGGATCGATCCTCATTTCCACCTCCATACAATATATAATACGCCTTTTTCAAAAGACGCATTACCTCCAGGAATTATTGAATAAATTCAATTTATAGGCACTCAATCTTACAACTATGATATAACAGTAGGTATATATACCCAGCAAATAGGGGAAAACTTATGCCACTAGACGTATTTAAAAAATGAGTAGACGATGCAACGTTCAAATTTATCGTGAAGGAAACAAATATATATGCGCAACAAAGAAGGAATAGCAAGATACATAGTAGGTCTTCGAGGTTACATACTTGGTAAGACATTAATACAGAAGAAATCACAATTATTTTTGACATCTCATATATGGGTATTGTCAAATATCCAATGTTAGCAGAATATTGAAGTGGGTCTCCTTTGTATCAAAATCCACTTGTCTCAAAAATTGTTAGTGGAAATAAGTTGCAGTTATTGTTAAGATGTATCCATTTCACAAATAACGCAGCTGCCGAATGAAATGCCGGGATAATTTTCATCAGCAGTGCATTCCTGAAGACTTTTTTGTAGTCGATGAATCAATGGTACACTTTAGGGGAAGGTTGGTATTCCGCCAATATATACCTACTAAGCGGCATAAATACGGAATAAAAATCTTTCAATTATGCAATACGTCAGGCTACACACTCGATATGCAAATGCAAATATATACGGAACAGACGCTTACTAACGGACAAGGAGCCGAAAACGTAGTCCTTGATTTAGTAGGGAGGAATTTAGATGAAGGAAGAATAATTGATACAGACAATTATTATACCACTCAGTGGTATAGCCACTGTAAAATTGATTAAAACAGTATTGGAAAGAAAATCTCATCTTTTAGGCACTCTAAGATGGAATCGAAAAGGCTATGCAAAAGACAGTAAATTGAAGGTTGGTGAAAAATGTGGTAAAGAAAGTGTCGATGGTATTATCGTTGCTCAGTGGCGAGATAAGCGAGATGTATATTTTTAATCTATGAATAATACAATAGGCATTAGAACTACAAGGAAGCATGACAGAAGGGGAATTGAAATTAAAAAGCCAAAGGCAAACATTGAATGTAATAAAATTAAAGATGGTGTGTCGGATCAGAATGCAAGGAACTTTTCCCCTCTAAGAAAAACACTAAAATGGTATCATAGGGCAGCGTTTGAATTATTTATTCAACACTGCTGTTATAAATGCTTCTAATATATCCAATGCCCATAAGAAAAAAATACGACCCATTGCAGAATTTCGGGAAAAATTGGTAATGTGACTTTTAGGCGTCAAGTTTGAAAAAAAAAACGAGCAGGAAAAAAAGACAGCGGAAAAACATACTCTTACAAATCACGAATCACGAAGAAAGAGACGAGAAGAAAGGAAAGAAACGAGGAAGGAGGAAGGTGTGCTGAATGCTATAGGGAGCGCGCTGAGGCTAGTGGAAGAACTGCAGCTCAAAAAGAACCAAAGTTGGTTTCAAACATTTTGTGTTCAATCTAACAAATTGCTCATGGCATATTAAGTATAAAGTTTTACCTGGGTGCCATGAGAATACCGGTGGTCTCAAAGTGTCAAGAAAAAAATTGGTTTGTACACGCATGTCATATCTGCAATGTATTTTCATTAATAAAATGTACATGTAACTGTTATTTACATATACCTACATACCTATATATTTTTTATTATATATTAACACTGAATCAACCTATGCAATTTTTGCTCTCCCTGAACATGTGCCTTGTAATTTTAACTGAAACTTCGGTGAAACTAATTATATAATATTGCTGGCTATATATTAAACTCCATTAAAAACAATCCAACAATTGGGTGTTTAGCAACTAAGGGGGAAGGGGATTATATATGGGTCTAGAATTACGTATCACTTTTTCTAACCCCCTCTCCCCCTTGGTGGCAAGATACCCGAAAACGGAATGTGTCGAAAAAATTTACCCGCCACAATGATTCCGAAGTTATTAATAATTATGTATATTTATGTTTTATCTTCTGCTTTTTATTATTTTATCCCTCCCTTCCTTCTCAGTAATAAGAAATATGCAATAGTATGGAGTTTTGCGTCAATACCCAACAAATAACAAACATCATATTTTAACTGTCTCTTATAAAATAAAAAAAATCAATTAGGTACTAAATAAATATAAAATTTGTTTTCTTTTAATTAAATAAAGTTATTTATTTTGTTTTTAACTGTTTTTATTATGAGGTCAAGTCATTTGGATCCCTTTTAAATGTATTGAATTCGTTTATATAACAGAGCCTGTGGCACAGCCTTAATTTGCAAATAATTTAAAATTACCAAAGAAAATTCATTTTTATTAGTTCATCACGAATCACGAAGAAAGAGACGAGAAGAAAGCAAAGAAACGAGGAAGGAGGAAGGTGTGCTGAATGCTACAGGGAGCGGACTGAGGCTAGTGGAAGAACTGCAGCTCAAAAAGAACCAAAATTGGTTTCAAACATTTTGTGTTCAATCTAACAAATTGCTCATGGCATATTAAGTATAAAGTTTTACCTGGGTGCCATGAGAATACCGATGGTCTCAAAGTGTCAAGAAAAAAATTGGTTTGTACACGCATGTCATATCTGCAATGTATTTTCATTAATAAAATGTACTTCTATTACGGTTTAAACTTTGGCACCTGGGATTTCATCATCGCTCTTATGTTGGCAGCGAATGTGTTAAATATAATTATTGATTATTGTTCCACATCGCTATTTCCTATGTTTGATATTAAACGCCTAGTCGGTCATAATATCGGCGAACAGTCTAGTTTTATTTTTTAATTTTATTTTAAATCAGATGGTGTCACCATCAAAATAATTTCGACGTTGTGAAAGTGATAGGTAATAGGTAACATTTTCTAATGTCTTTCTGAGCAATGTTCTTACGCGGATTATAGGGATTTAATAAAATATTTTGGTGTTCATGAATTACATTATAATCATTTTTACGGTTATTTCACAACTGATACCTATCTTTGAAAAGTATACTATAATTATTATAAATATTACCTAATTGGATCTTACAATATTGCTGAGGATTGAACAGACTGGCGCGAATAATTCGGCGCGACGGCGAAATTTTCGCACCGCGAAATATTCGGTAAGCCAAGGTCCACGGCGAACAATAGAGAGCAACAAACCGACCCGAAAATTTCGCTTGGCGACACCGAAACTTCAGCGAATAATTTCTCAATCCCGACAAGCCTCGTTTTCTGTCATTTTCGTTGCGAATCTGACAGGGCGTCAATTGAAAAGTTAACCGAATTAGTGAAGAAATACTCCATTTTATTAGATTTAAGCCACGAAGAGTATAAAAACATTAGAAAGACAGATAAGGTATGGGATGAAATAGGGCAGGAGATCGATAATACAGGTAAGTTTTTGCTCAGTTTATTAAAAACGCTCGAACACGTCACTCTTTAACAAATGTGCAATTTGTACAGGGTGCTAACCGATAGAATAAAGTAAATTTGTCCTTTGTAGGTAAACTTTACCAACAAACTGTGTATGTTGCATTATTTGGCTACAAAGTATGTTCATTTAAAAATTATTTAGGGCTATACAGAGTGTGCTATGAAAGTAGGGCAGTACAAAGTTGTAATGGAACACTTCGAAGCCAAATGATATAACATACACAATTTGTTGGTAAAGTTTACCTGCAAAGAACAATTTACTTTGTTCTATGATTCACCCTGTACAATCGAAAACGTATTACAGGGTGGCTCATAAGCCTGCATCGCTGTTTTTATCGAAAGTCCTTGCTTTATTGCATTTTGGATTGTTCCGACCTCTATGTTCTCACTCGTAAAATATATACATCGTAAAATTTAAACAAGGTGACCTACGATACACTTTATTCAAGATTAGTGGAAGTGAAGTATTTTACAAATTTTTCTCGAGTAGCAAATGCAACATTGGTTGCACGTCTTGGGTTCCTTTCTATTTTGTTAAATGCTCTTCATGTGTTTTCTTCAATCTCTGAAGGTTGCATGTGTATTGGATCGTTTTCTCTAGTTCGTAAAAAATTATGCAAGATGCATGTTGCCTTCACAATTAAAATTGTTGTCTCAACTTTGGTTTCAATCGGCCTGTAAAATAACCTCCATTTTTGGGTCAAAATGCCAAAGGCATTCTCGTCCACTCTCATAGCTCTGCATAAACGAGTATTATAAATCTCCTTACGTCTTTCGCTCTTAGCCTGCTTATAAGGTCGCATTAAATAAGGCTTTAAGGCGAACGCTTCATCCCCAATTAAAACATGAGGACATGGCTCGTTTTGCCCAGGAAGATTTTTATCGTCTGGGACATTCATTAAACCAGCCTCAAACCTCTGTCCCATGTTAGAGTTATCCAATATGTCCCCATGACTATTTTTGGCATTACCTCCTACATCTACACAAATAAATTTGTAGTCAGAACCAACAATAGCCATCAGTACTATAGAAATTTTTTTTAGGTAACAAAAATTATTTGATCAAGTTTTTGTTGGATATTTTATTGTGACATGTTTCCCATCCAGAGAACCATTACAGTTTGGAAACGGCCATATAATATTGCAAGGTCTGCAGCAGAAGCTTCACATATTTCTTTTGTTGGTTCTAGCTGATAAATAGGTTCCATTTGTCTACAGATAGATTCACACACTTCCTTTACAATTAGAACCCAACAGATAACTGTGCCCTATTGTACTAAAGCTGTCTCCAGTTACTAATAATCTAAAAAAGAAATTTGGTTTAGGTGAAGAAGCCAAAAAAAAAGGGGAAAAATTTACGTGATACGTATGTCAGATTTATAAGGATAAATAAAACAAAAACGGGACAGGATGCAAATCAAAGCCAAAATGGCAATGGGCCGAGCATATGAAGTTTTTTTGGTTTATGCGAAAACATCCTCAAATGTGTCGGAACATGTGCTTAATACAGAGTGTACAGGAGCAGATATATAAAGTTTTGAGAATAATGAAACTGAAACTGACGATTTCTCCGAAGTGCCGGAAAATAATTAAGTTACACATTCCAAAACTTGTGCTGATATTACACTCACTCCTTCTACGGGATCAAAAAAACGAAGGACTGAGAATCCAAGCAGTACACCATCAACGTCTTCAGTAGACTCCATAATAAGCTATTTTCAGCAAAAAAAATCCGTAAAAGACGATATCGGCTTATTGTTGTAAAGAAATTTTCAGGTAAACGTCAAGTCGAAACAAAATTACAAAGTGTGCAAATACTTGCACAACAAGAAATGATGCATTATGAAGAGCAGTCTTCACGGCAACAAATGTCACAACCCTACCTGCAGCTATCCAGACCGTCCATTTCTAATAGTTAAAAATCTAATTCAGACTTGTATGTTAGTACTCAACTTACTTCTCCAGATTTCTGTGAATAACACTATGAAAAGCGGCAAGATTCGACAGGTGATTATTTAAGGCTTTATAATCCTTATAACAGAAACATGTAAACTATTCGTAGACAACAAATAAACAACTTACCTCAAGGCAATAGCTAGTGTTTCTTCTGATGAAATAGGTTCACGGAAGTTGATATATGGTTCTTCGACATCTTTTTTATTTAAGTTTATTAATTCATTATAACAAAAAATGCTCGTTCGGTTATATTTATAAAAACGCTTTTCATCTAGTCGGAGTTGCGGTATTAATGTGTGAAATTCTCCTTTGTGTTTTCTTTCCAAAGAAGTGACATTTGCATTGTATCTTTTTAATAGTTGCCAATATATATTTTCGAGCAATAACAAACAATCAAAGAAAAATAGAAATGCAGCCTTTGCGTTTGAGCTTCCTCGTCCTCTAAGGCAGCCAACAGTAATATCGCCTCTTCTCCATAGCTTGAAGAATCCATCTCTTTCACAAACAAAATGACACAATCTCTTGCGAAAAATTCGCTTAAATGTGATGTGGGAGGCGAATTTCGTTACCGGTTATGCCGCGAAATATTCGTTTCGTTTTCGCGCCGAATAAATTCGTGTCAGTCTGTGTAATCCTATGAATTACAGTGGTTTTATTCAGGCACTGTAGAATAAATATATAATATTCTGCTGCCATCTATCCTCGCATTCTCGAATTACTTCGCTAGGAAAAAACCGATTTCTATATATTGATGGGCTTTTTAAGATCCTTTGCATAAGTAGTGCACTATGTAACAATCGGCCTCTCCTATTGGTCGATCCGCATGGCCCTCCGCTCGCTACGGGGGCTCCAGAATAGGAAACTAACCAGGTGCTAACCCAAGACATACTTAAAATCGAGAAAAAACTGTTTAGAATCATAATCTTAAAAAAAAGTTAAAAAAAGCAACGGGGTTTGAACCATCTAAACCTCTCGGCCACGAGAGATCTTGCGGCAAATCGATTCCATCACAAAGACATATTATAATACGAGATGGATCGACCAATAAGAGAGGTCGATTTTTACATAGTGCTCTACTTGTGTAAAGGATCTTAAAAAGCGTATGATGGCGCCTGTGCGATCATAGCAATATCGTAGTATAGGGATTTAAAAGAACTAAATTTACAAGAGAAATGTACTGCTTATTCCGCAGGTCAGATGGCGCAGTACATAACGCTGGAATATAAAGGGAGGACTGGGATAAACTGTATTCTACTGTAAAATATAATAAAGTGAAAATGCCCATCAGCCGACCACTCTTGTATTTATTAGGGAGCTATTATCGTGATTTCTACTATTTTACGTATATTTATTCCATACGTCATTGGAATAAGAAATTTTCCAATGATTTTTAATGCGTCCTTATTATGAAAATTAGGCTTTGATGTACTTGATTATATTCTGCATAATTGTGAAAACATTCTATGCAAGTTTGCATAAAATCAGTCCAGTTCTTAGACTAAAAAATATAAAAATTATTTGTAAACTATTACCAAAGACAATATTGTCTTTGCTATTACGTAAAAAAGTATTTAATTCATTACAGAGGAATTTACTTAGAGAACGCTTATTTGCATGAACCTTGTTTAACAATTTATAAACGTATTTTTTAAGAAAAATAAAAGTATTAGGATTGAGAAACCGGAGCTTTAATTAGCAATGAAAAAATTATCCAAAGAATGCAAAAATATTGAATTAAAGTTTTTGTATTCTATTACATAGGATATGGAGATGAAAACAATTTATACAATAAATAAATTTATTTTAATTTCGTATGTAGATTACACTACTTAATAAAAGTTGTTTTATTCCCACGACCAATATTTTAAATTGTAATATCTTTGTTGGCAACACCGATTAAAAACGGCTTAGAAGTTCCATTCATCAAATTCATCGATTGGTTATTATTTTAATTAAAAAAAAAAATCAAATTGAAAAATATTTGTCGTAAAACAATTGAAGTGTGAATTTCAAAAAGGCTCATATCTGAAAAATTTTAATTTTTCATGAGGAAAAGAGAATATTTCAGGAAGGGCCAAAGTTCCTGGGACTTCTGTTATTGGACAGTGGCGCAACTAGCATATCACTCATATCAGGACAGGCGGGTATAAATTTTATAAAAAGGCAATAAAAGCCGCTTCTGTACAAAATTTGGACAATCTAACCCATAATACATAATATGCATAAGACATCAAAAAAATTGTTCTTTCCTTAATTTTCTTAAATTTATCCAAAACAGCATCGAAACTAATGATTTCACACAAATCCCCATCGTTGACCTTAAATATATAGTTTTTAATGAATTTTAATTTCGGATCGATCCTTATTATTACAGCCTCCAGGAATTAAAGAGGTGGGTGAGGTGACCTACCTAACCCTCCCCTAGTTGCGCTACTGGTCCTAGAGACGCCTCCAGGGTGTTTGTGTTATGCACAGATTCTAGTCCTAGGATCCTATCAAAAAAATCTCATAGAACGTAGGTAGGTAGAGGTATGTATTGGAATCCATGGGGATTTCGGAAACCGTAAAAGATACAGCAAGGTATAAATTGAGGCAAAGTTAGAAATTTAGAAAATTTCGACTATTTTCGCGGATATTGGGAAAACCCAAAAATCAGCTACTTTATTTATATTTGTCCCAGTCTTATTGGAAGCGATGTTATCAGATATTTAATCCGACGTTTCTTCTTCGGACCGCCATTAACAAGATCATTTCATTTAAATACGAAACATCCATATTATAGAGGTACAGTTGTAAAATAATGTTATATATGCAGGGCGATCCGATGAAGTGTGACACGCCAAAACTGTTTCTTTAATGGCATACCATATTTATTGTTCACTTTTCTAATGCAACGAAAAATTCTATATTTATTTCATATAATATATCCTAAACCTAAATTCAATTGTTTTCGAAATATTGACCACTGAAAATGAGATTCTGGACATTTTAGCAGTCTCCAGAATCTAAACGATTTTACTTAGAACAAAATGGCTTGCACTTTTCTGTCTTTGTTTTTTTATCATATATCTATTAACAATAACTTCCGGTTTAGACTCAAGTCGCCCAAGTTCGGAGAAATGTTACACCCGGATAAAACCAGGAATTGACGTTTGAAGATGGAATAAAAAAAACTAAGATAGGTAAGTGTAATTCGTTTTGTTGTAAGTCAAACAGATTCTAGAGCACATCAAATCGTCCAAAATGTCAGTTTTAAGTGGTCAATATGTGGTAGACATTTGAATTTAGATATAGAACATACTAAATGAAATATTCATTATAGGTTATGCCGTTTACAAACACAATTTTGGTTTGCCACGCTTGTTTGAACCGCCCTGTAAATATGAAACTATTTTATAATTATTATATCATTCTAAAATCCACACGACTTTTGTTTAAACATTATTTTCCAATTTATTATGGAAATGGAGATATTTTATTTTCTCGCACTAAGGGCCACTCTGTGTATTCATTACTTGATTTAGTCATATAGCTAGAAAATAATTATTAGTTTTTGTTTTTAAGCTTCTAATAAATAGGTAACATATAAGTGTATCCCCAATAATGTAAATAAATAAATTATGCTTAAAATTCGTAACGTGAATTTACCTACCCTAGTATTATAACCTAATTACCAGAACCATACTAGAAATAATGCACACTTATATATAACTATGGGATTCATGGATACGGATTCTGCTTATAAAACACATGATACGGACAAAATGATAATAAAGCACGAAAATAAACACACAATATCAATTCTTTCCTTTTTTTCTGTTTCTACCTAGCACAGCAAAATCACCACCGAATTTGACACACAAAGGCTCGCAAATATGAAAGCATAACTTTAAATTTGCTAAATAATCCTTCACAGCTGGCGATGGAAACTGCAATGTTTACAAAAATTTGAAGAGCTATTTGAAGATAGGAAAAGTAACTTTCATCGTTATGTTGAGCGATGAAAGTTTTTCACGTATTGATACTTTTAGATTTTTACTTGAGAAGTATATTCTAGTTTCCAGTTTTCTTCTTATAGCTTGCTGCTGTCCATCAAAATTTCAGCTGTAAAATGTATCAAAATTTTTGTATTAATATTTTAAGTTGTAATCGTCATCGTTCCTCAATAAACAATCAACATGGAGATGAAATCTAAATTTGTCGTCAGTATCGTGCAAACGCACAAATCTCATCCATGTCTCTGTGAAGTCGATCGAGTGTCCCCTTCATTACTCTCTCCATTGCTTCATTAGCTGTTAACCCAAAATCCTTTTTGGCATTATCTTTTTCGACTCCGGTGTGTTTCAACTTTAACTTTCCAGTGATTGACTCAAGAAATAATATCGGAGGGCCTTCAAACCCCAAGCAGCATAATGAAAGTTTTTGCTAGATTTGTTCCAAAATCCTATGAAAATTAGAAAAGCGTAACTTAATAAAAGGTTGTAGGCATATCTGCCTGGTGTCTCTTCTTGTTTTGCTTGCTTCGTTTTCTCTTTCCATTATATCTTAGGAAATTACAAACATCTGTGAGAAACTGCCTTGATTCATATTATGTATATATTTGCGCACGTTATACACATACCAATAGACTACTCAGGTAACATTAAATGAATTTTATACCATACATTGAAGGGTTGCCATCTTTTTGCCCAAGAATAATGTCATATCTTTCAATTGCTGCTTTGTGTGATATTGAGGTGTTGTTAGGTAAATAATTCTTCGGTTCTTGAGGACATGTATAGTATATAAGTACTATGTTTTTGGAAGAAATCAATGATTTTCGTTTAATACTTTAGCTGATACTGTGACTGGTTCAATTTTTTTTCTTTTTCCCTATATGCAAAAACCATAATTCATAAACGTAAAAATAAAATACTCACTTATACATTTTATTTTTTAAGGTTTTTATCTACAACAATTTCCCAATAGACGTGTAATACTTATGGTAGATAGATCATTATTCTATGCATAGAGCATAATACAAGTTCTATTATAGTTACTCATAAAACAGCAAGTGTAATTATGAATAGTAATAGTTAATGCGCGAGCCATTACAATGGAAACGAGAAAAAATGTCAACATGTATATTATTATGTTACAGAGGATCAGAGGAAGATGATATCGAAGAATATGAAGTATTTTTAGTATTTGAAGATGCAATATTCTCCGAATTATTTTGAAAAAGTTGATTTGTTCCTTTCATTCTGTTAGAAACCGAAATACATTTCAGACATTCACTTTGCTAGCAATACTTCTTCACTTATGTTGTGTATGTTTTTATTCTGACGCCAATTCAGGAAATTATCCAATTACTGCTGATATCTTTGTTTGGTTGTTGCGGGAAATAAATTTTAGGGGCCTCAGCTGCTTCCTCCAGTACATCTGAGGGATTATAGCTTTCGAATATTTCTTCATCGCTGAATGTTTTGAGAATTTCATTCACCCGCAAAAATGTATAATTTAACGATTAAAATTACTATTTTGGTAGGTGTCACCATAGTTATTTGATTGTTAAAAAAAAATTATCGTGATAATTTTCCAGTCACAAAAATTATAGCGATAATTTTTCTGTCAAAGTCATATTCAATGAAGTAAAGAAATAAACATTCATTTAGTTCAGCTTACTTCAGAAAAACAAATCTATAAAACAATACAAATTATTTATTATTCAAATTTTGGCAATTAATAACACAGTTGTTATAAAATTAATAACAATTGATGTCGTGGGTTGAAGGGAGGGGGGCTCCATTTGCCCTTCGATGGAGGTTCCGGCTTCCCTCATTGTACTCACAAGTGTATTGTGAAACTCTGAGTTTAATTGCAGATAAGGTTTGATTGAGCTTATATTCGAATGACCTGTCATTTTCACTATTCTTGAGGCATCAACTGCCTTTTGTGATACAGATTCTTTCTTCTGAGGATTATGTATGTATCTGCATTCTAAATAAGTCTAATCAGATTTTTTTTTATTTTACTGGTCTGTTTTAGTTACTGACGAAGCTAGATGTATAAAAAATGTTAATTTTCAGAATAACGATCTGTGGGCTGATAAAAGTCCGCATGTAATAATATAATCCCCACACTACAACGATTTCTCATTAATGTTTGGGCAGGAATAATTGCCGATTTTTTATATTGATCCTGTAGTACTGACAAATAGATTAGACGATTTATCATTTCCGGATTTTCTTCAAAATGGATTATAACCTATAGTAAAAGAGGTCCCAATTGATGCAAGCCAGCATGTAATGTGACTTGTGCATGATGGCGCCTCAGCTCACTTTAGGAAACGAGTGAGAGAATACTTCGGTGAAATATGCCGGAATAAATGGATATAGGTCGAGGACCGACTTTAATTCACTATATTATTATTACACCAAGTGGAGGCACTAAAAAAAATATTATTTCGTTCCAATTCCTGAAGTAGAATCTCTTGGTCACAGAGTTGAAATGATGTCAACAAATGCGGGGAACGCCTAGTTGTATAAGAATCCATGAGAAAACTCTTTGAAAAATGTATTGAAGTTGAAGGGCAACATTTTCAATACCCTTTGTAATTTCGTTTGCTCTTTCGTTAATTATTAACCAATAATGAATGTTTATAATTTCTGAGTTACTAATATTGTTTTTGTTAATTATTAGTATGGAATTTCAAACCAATAAAAGTATGTTTCAATGTTTAGTGAGTTATTTACTAATGTTTTTGTTAACTCTATGTTCCTATGCAAGCAGAAAAAAT
>MU185801.1:13117-40730 GCA_016904865.1 Pissodes strobi | reverse complement strand
ATAATAATAATAATAATAATAATAATAATAATAATAATAATAATAATTTAGACGTTTATTTAACATTTTTGCTACAATAATTAAAAATAATATTATAAAAAAATCCTAAATACACGTTCTTGAATGTGTTTCAGAGTCGATCTTGGTCGATTTTCTGATCAAAAAGAGATGTGCTCTTAGGCACTGAAATTTTACCATAGGGCTAGTTCTAAAGTAATTTTGTAAATAAAACAAAAAGCTTTAGCATTATATGAATATTTTAATAAGTAACTTTAATTGAAAATAACTAGAAGCTCATAAATACACAAAATATAAACAGTGTCAGTGCTACGATGTGAACAATATTAGTCGAGGCAACGTTTCGACCTTGAATAATATGACATAAATAAAACTCTTAAAATCTAAAGCAATGCATAAACAGTGTAATACTTTACTAATATATGTTTATAAACATAACCTTGAATCTATGTACATACAGTTAAATGTCTTTTAGAGTTCCTGCGGAACAGCTACTTATCAACTATATTAGCTGATTTAGCTTTGATATGAAATATAATAATATACAAGCAATAATAACAGGATTAATATTATCTTAGAGTTCACCTATAAGCTAATATGTACACTATGAACACCATTGAGGAGACACGAGAAACGTTCGATGTTCCGGAGGTTATCTTCTAACACTGGGGGAAAGTCACTTTGAAAAACACTAGATCTATGGCTAGCTTCTATTTACAATGTAGTTCACTTTCTTGCAAACAAGAATGACTGGAATGTAGTGGTTTGACTTTGGTATGCAGTTAGTGCGTATGGCATGACATGAATGCCTTGTGAATGCGGCTTCTTAGTACACGCATGAATGATTAGTAAATATGCTATACTGGTAGCATAAGCTGAGATCCGCGTAAAGGATACAGCCTTGTGTCAACTTGAGTAAATTGGCAGACTAGTGCCGTTTGATCCTTATATGAGAATAAGGCATGAATAGGTATGCAGACTAGTGCAGACTGCAGAGTAATCCTTATATTAGAATAAGGCAAGAGTAGGTATGCAGAGTAATCCTTATATTAGAATAAGGCAAGAGTGTAGTAACCCAGTGGTACACTCGTGATATAGAATGTTGAAAAGCCCATGGACAAGACCATGGTATAGCGCATGGTATAGCCTTTGAGAATTAGAGATCAGTGGGTCTCCATAATGGCAGTAAAGATGCCGAAAAATACCTTTTTGTAGGCTTAGTTCTAGAGATCAGTGGGTCTCCATAATGGCAGTAAAAATGCCGAAATATACCTCTTTGTAGGCTTAGTACTAGAGATCAGTGGGTCTCCATAATGGCAGTCAAGATGCCGAAATATACCTTTTTGTAGGCTTATTGAGAATGTGATTGTAAACATGTTCGTTTACTTACTTGAGATTCCGAGACTATGCTCGATTGAGTGTGATTTGAGACAGGGCTCGATTGTAGAACTCCCATGGATGAGACCAATTGGGACGCCATTGCTCGGCGTGAGACTCGTAAGAATAACGGCTGTATGTTTGCCAATAAATACCTTATTGTAGGCTTGATATGACGATGATTATGCCAGGATATCACTATATCACTTGAGTAACGAACTAGAAAGATTATGAGGTGTCAAAACGTGAAAACTTGCCGGTATGGCGCCTAACGCCAGCCGGCTAGAAACGAGGGTGCACCTTTTGCGACTTACATGGTCGAGGTTCAAGAGACTACTTCGTACTCAATACTGAATACTAGAACGTGGGAACTAATCAACTTGAAGAAGTTGTTAACGCCTCTTCTGGCCGGATGATATACATCCGCCGGAAATAGAAAGGGCGAATAATGTAAATACTGAGAAGTTATGTAAACATTTACATCAGCGATTGTCTAAATTAACCTTATGAACTTTAACACAAATCCGGTCGAAATACGTTAACTAGTTTTCATTAAAATCGATTCTTGAAGATCATGAACTTATGAGCTAACTTGATTACCTCTGTTAAGAGACAGTGATTGGTCGACTCGGTCGCCGGGGTATAGCGGGAAGCGCTATGATTGGTCAGATGAGTTTAGGATGCGCGGCCGGCTTCAGATGAGTAAAGGTGGTTACAACAGATGAAATGAAATGAAATCTCTTTATTTAGCACTTGGATAGTTAACATCAAAAATGTACTTACATACACTTACAGTACGTTAATTTCTAAAATATGAAAACAAACGTGATTTGAACACTCCCAAACTAGGTGCATTCTTAATGGTATCCGGCAGTTCATGATAATAGCGCAATCCATCATAAAAAAGTGTTTTTTGCAGAGCAGTTTTTGTAACTAAAGATATATTGTAGTGGTGACTATTTCTTATATTATACCTGTGATATTTAGACCGTTTTTCCAAATTAAACTTAAGATGTACCGGCTGTAAGTCATTTTCAATTTTATAAATTAAAACTAAATTGGCTCTTCTAATGAACTGCCGAACATCAAGCCAGTTTAAACAGTCCAACATAACTACAATTGGTGTGTATATATTACAATTTAATAAGACACGCATTATCTTGTTCTGTAGAACTTGTAATCTCTGTAGATTTTCGTCGGTACACGCAATCAATAATGAGCAAGCATACGAGAAATGAGGCAGAATAATCGTATTGTACACTAACATTTTAGTCCAAGAAGATAAACAACCTGACACACGTTTAAAAAATCCAATTTTTTTACCAATTTTTTTACACATAAAGTCTACATGATTACCAAAATTCAGTTGGGAATCTAAAACTACTCCTAAATACTTGATCTCCTTAACAAATTGTATATTATCTCCGTTTATGTTTAATGCCAAATTTAGGTCAATATATTTTTTACAATTTGCCTTGGAACCAATAACCATATATTTTGTCTTTGAACTATTTAACTTTAATTTATTTTCGCACAGCTAAATATACAGGGTTTTTAACTCATCATTTAATATTGTTGTTACTTCTTGAAAATCTTTCCCTGAAACTGAAATTAGGGTATCGTCCGCAAATAAATTTACAAAAGAATTATTCAACTTTAAATAAACATCATTTATATATACAATGAACAGGAGTGGCCCCAGAACACTCCCCTGGGGCACACCCCAAACACTAATTCTTTTACTGGAAATATTATCTCCAATTCTAGTCTGATGATACCTATTGTCCAAAAAATTTGTTAGCCAATCTAAAGCACTTCCTCTTATGCCGTATAAACCTAACTTTTTTACTAGAATATCTCTATCTATTGTCTCAAAAGCACGCTTTAAGTCTACAAAAACACTTAATGTAATTTTTTATTCACTCATATTTTTCCTCCAGTCAGAACACACATATTGTAACGCAGACTCACAAGAATGTTTGCTTCTAAATCCTGATTGTCCGTCATATAATAAAATGTTACTTTCCAAATATGTACGCAACTGATTGCAAATAACGGTTTCAATAATTTTGTCAATCACTGGGAGAAGGTTAATTGGACGGAAATCACCAGGTATACCTGGATTTGGCACTTTGGGAATGGGCACTATTACACTTGTTTTCAATTCACTAGGAAACTTTCCAGTTCTTATGGATGTATTTATAATATACAGAATTGGGTACCCTATAACACTAAAAATATCTTTTACAAGCTTAATACTCAGTAAACTGTCACTAGTACTTTTATTTTTTAGGCCATATACATTTTTTTTTAGTTCTGGGAGCGTAATTTTCTTAAAACCCAACAAACTACAAGTATTTACTGATAACAATGCCTTCCATTGCATTATTTCTATACTTTTTGAAATCTCGTCCAAACTATCAGCATAAAAATTATTCATATTTTCTTCTACTTTTTCCCTTACAATTTTCTATATTTTGTTCGTAATATATGGTCTTTTCATTTCTCATTAGTAAAGTCGCCCTATTTCTTTTTATTTTGTAATCATTCCAGTCTGTAACATTTCTGGTAAACTGATACTTACGGTAAGCCTCATCTCTAGCACGCTGTGCCTCTCTAACTACTTGCGTTATCCACGGATATTGGCAGCCTTTTTTGTTCTTCTTTAACGGTGCCCATTTGTCAAGTATTTTTTGCAGATTTTTTATAAAATCAGAATAAATGATATCAACATCCGTGGAAGTATAATTCCAAGCTTCACCGATCAAATCCCCAGTAATATTTTCAACGTTCTGTGTTGATAGGTTTCTTGTGTAGGCATTTTTACCTATTTGTTGCTTCCCTTCAACATTCATACTGACTCCAATTATATCGTGGTCACTTAACTTTGGAAAATTTCGTGATACCTCAACTAAAGTAAAATCATTGATTATAATATGATCAATTAGGGTCGCTGATTGATCTGTGATTCTGGTTTCTTTGGTAACAATTTGTTTGTACCCTGCTGATTGTATAATTCTTTTTAAGTTTCTCGAAAATCTATATTTAAATCACCCATCAGTATTACTCTGTGCTGACTTAACACGTCACTATTCAATTGGTCATCCAAATAGTATAAAAAGTCAGATGAAGAGCTGTTAGGTGATCTATACATGGTTCCTATCACCAACTTATCCTTTTTAATTTGAAGTGTTATTCCAAGCGACCAAAAACTATAGTCTACTGTATCATTAAACAATAATTTAAATTTGTAGCCCTTACGAATATACAGTAAACTTCCACCAGTGTGTCTACTATTAGAATAGCATACAGTGACAGAATATCCTTCGATGCAAAATTCGCTTTCTTCAATCTCCTTTGTTATATGTGTTTCACTTATGCATACTACAAGCGGACTCTTTTTTACCATTATGTCGCTAAGTTCTATGATACGTGTAAGAAGACCCTGTGCATTTATATGCATAAACAATCCATTAATTGTAGACGGTCCGTTTGAGAAAAACTGTGGTGGCTATATATACCCTGTGCGAGATTTAAGTTTTTCTTAGGCCTTTTTATAAGATACACAGTTTTTGTCAAAAACTGTGTGATTAAAGTCTATGTTCGGTATTTTTAGGACTTGGCTCACGTATTTACAATTTGTACACTCCCTAACATTTGAAGAACAGTCAGAGCTCCTATGATTTTGGTTACATAATGGACAAACCACGTTTTCTTGACGACAGTTTATTGCCTTGTGGCCATATCGCCAGCACTTGTAGCAACGCAAAACTCCCATATATTCATATACCCGATAACTTTCCCATCCAATAATAGTATATTATTTTATATGGAGGAAAAGTGATACTTTTCATGGCGCGCTCGTGTTTAACAGCCGAACGGAGTGAGGCTGGTAATAGAGAGCAAGCCATGAAAAGTAACTTTTCCTCCAAATAAAATATGCTGTTTTTTCTTCAAATGTCGACAAATTAATGCAAGAACATCTCTTTTTAATAGTAATAATATCTAATTATTATTAAAGATAAATGGGTTCGCAAGGCGCTTAGACCACGGTCGTAGGTGGCCTTGCTTAGACCGGTGTCGATGAATTTAACATAAAGCTGTCAGTGGACACTGTCAACAATAATTATTTTTTAAGATGGCGTCTCCGATTGCGTTTTAATTCCGTATTGATAAGCAGTTATTGAGTAAGTTCGATTAAATAATAACCAATTTGTTCCTAAATTAGTGATTTTTAGAAATGCAGTCACAAATTGAGTGACAAATACAAATTGTAGTTTAATAAATCTTGAGTTGTTGACGCTTATTTTGTTGTCTGTTTGTATTGTATCTATGTTGCTATGACAACACTTTTACCTCCGCCGGCGGAAAAGTGAAAAGTAAAGCTCCGGCGGAGGAAAAACGAAACTTCACGGCCGCCTACACAGTCGAATAATGACGGATTTACTGACGTTTGAAGAAAAAAATGTTTCCACTTCTAATTATATCTTTAAATAGTCCTGGCGGTACCTCCAAGACAAAATTATAATTCTTTTTATTTTTCGGTATATATTTCCTAATTACTTGATTTGATTTGATTTATTACTTTACTTCAAATTACATTAATGTATATATACACCAGGGGCGGCTTCTCAATAAGTGCGCCCGTGCGCGCGCACTGCCTGCGAAAGTAAACGGAAAAATAAAATCTTCCCTACATACAATTTAACATAAACTAACTATAATTTGCGAATTTACATATTTTTGAATCTCCACTGGCCGCAGAATACATTATTTATAAGAGCGAAATGGAGGGACGACGGCGACGATCAAAACGCAGAGCGTCCAACGGCGGCCTCCGTCCGTAACCACAACTAGTCTAAATCTGCCGTGCGCTAGTGTTCGGCGCTCTTGTTAAATGCATTTTCGTCATGCAAAACGGTCGGGAATGTTCGTAAAATCACGAGAAGTCAAGGCTCATCCGTGCGCTATTTAGATCCGCACTTTGTAGCTTAATTTAGTGATAATTTGCAATTCTTGCATATATAGTATGGTCATTGTCTTTATAAGAAACTAGTCGTTCAACGGGGCCTGTGGAGAGGTGCTGCCCCCAGTGGCTGGCACCAAAAACAGTCTTTCTGAATGAAAACACGTGCAATATTTACCCTACATACGAAAAGGAAGGGGTAGAAAGGGGAATACAACATTATATTCGCCGAGCCGTAGATTTCCAAGAAATGATCTTCAGCCAAGGTTAAGTGGCTAGAACCGGTTTTATCTGTTTAATTTTTACACACAGAATGAAATTTCCAATACCTGCTTCCCATATACATATAAAAGAACTGCTTCCCCAATCTTGACTTTTCAATTGAATTTATTTTATTGTTTGGGAAAATGGTTTTTAGCATTTTTAACACATTGATTTTTGTGTCAATTTCTTTACTAGTTTCTATTATTCATATAGGCCTAATTGAATTGATGCAGTAGTCGAAGAAAATAGATTTGCATATGCCATTAAAAAATGGGAAAATAATAAACAATAATAAAATCCTATTTGCTAAATGTAAAACGTTTTGACTTGATATAAGTAAAATTTTACAATATAAACTGGATATTTTAACGCATTCAAAATTAGGAACACTAACAACATATTATTAAAGTATAAAAAAAATTATATTTATTAAAATTGATTATTCGTTTCCTATTATTAGTCAAAAAGTAAGATATTACAATTTTTAAACTCACAATGTTTATAAATATAGATAAAATTTAAATTTAGTTCCAATAGGTAGGTATAGTTATTTTATGTATTTTTTCTTTCTATAGAAAGAAGACAATTAAACATTTTCTGCAATTTTATGCTTTAATGCACCAGAAACATGTATTTATCAAATTATTGATTAAAATGTCTTGTTATTTGGAGATTAATAATAAAATTAAATATTTTTATTTTATTAAATTTCATTATTTTTGCAAAAGAGGGGGAGATAAGAAATAAGGTGTTTAAAAACTGAAATCAAAACTCTTACCACTGTGGATAAGTCTTTATTTAATATGAGTTCGGCATATATTAATACTAATTTATGTATCGGTACATATAATATTGCTCCAGGCCAACAGCCAATGTTCAAAACTTTCAATTGCTTATAGCCATTATTATCATTATTACATAATAAATGACAATCAAATTAAATTAATATAAATGTACTCTTCAAAATATATACTGTAGTTTATTCGCTATAATCCAATAAATAATTTTTGAAAAAATTCGGATTTAGGATAGTGAAATAAACAACATCCGAGTAAAACTATATTTACTCGAAAATTAAACAATTCAATTGATAAAACACATCAACCTATACAACCCTTAAAACTAAAGAACTAAGAAGTGTATATAGTGTGGTGTTTCGGGCAACTTCTGGTTTGATTCATCCCTTATTTTCAACTGATCATTTTATGTTCACTTGTATTATTTCCCTTTGAAATAATTCATTTATTTTATCTTAGATGCCAAATTTTTTCATATCAAAGTTTTGTCTTATTGCCTATCAAACTTGTAAAGTTATACATGTTCTTAAAATAACTTTCTTGTATATTATAAGTTACAATTAATTAATCACCAGTTAAGGAAATTTGAAACCATAATTATTTTTGCTATTTTTCAATTAGAAGTTGCTAATATAGCTATTGTGATAAACTGATGTATCAAGAGATTAGATCGACTACAACTCCATAAATAAGTACTTATAAATATTACTTAAATATCGAAAAGTAATTGGACTACATTAACATAGATACAACCTAAAAGCATCACCATTTAATAAGAATCAACTAATAAATTAGTTGGCTATGTTCAACGGGTCTTAGCGATTGTAAGCGCTTGCAAGCGCTAACCGCTAAATCGGTATTGAACTACCCCTCAGCAGAAAAGCGAACGTTAGCGTAGTTAGCGCTAAATGAAAGCGCTTTTTTAGTCAGCGGGCTACGCTACCACCAAAATGGCGAATAATTTCAAATAATAAACTAACCTTTCATTTTAAATTTTAATTATTAAATTGTTTCTTTATGCAGATTTATGTTAAAGGTATGTAAAAAATGGATAATAATGACACACTTATAGCATCTAACTGGACTGTGATCACCTATGCAAGTGGGGACCACGGTCAATTAAGGGACCGTGAGTGGGGACGTTGTTTGCATTGGCAACAACAAAATTCTCGAACATAAACATAAAAGTAAGCGATTTTTGCAGAAATTACTATTAGGAATTCGAAAAGTGGTAAAATTTAACTAGATTAGAAAAATGTCTTCCTGCCGAGCTGACAAACGTATAGTTATAGAAACTATTTAAAAAAAAATAGGTTATGTTATGAAGAACGTCTTTTGATTTTGACAGCAGACTTTTCCGCAAAGGAGAATGTTGTGTCGATCAACGGGACTGTTAGCGCTTAGAAGCGATAGCGTAATATGCTAAGTGCCGATGAACATAGCCATTGTAATCCGTCGATTAATGTTTTATCTTTATTTAAATATAAGATGATTGATTCACAGATCTCATTTATTATTATTTAAAAATTTATATATGTATATATATTTAAAATTGTCAAATCATATTCAAAATCATGTTTCCTGCCAAACAATATTGGTCCATAAAAGTTACTTTTTAATTTAAAAAATTCAAACTCGCTAGAAAAATATTACTTTTTTACACTGTGAAAAAATCCTTAATTGTAGTAAATTGGAAAAATACAATTATATAATATACATTTAAAGTTTTGTGTTCCAGTTAAAAAAAACTGCAAACAACTTTTTTGAATACTAAGTAATGGAGTAATATTAAAATGTTGTTTTTTACTCCGTGAATAAAAGTGGATAGTGAATAAAAAAATTATAATGTCAATTCGCATTTTGAATATGACTTACATTATTTATATATTAAAGTCCTTAATAAAACATTAATTATGAATTCCCGGTGGGACAAACATGAATCACCTTCAAACCAGCTTATTAGGGCAATAATTGGTTTTTTCTTTTAAAAATAAATAGTACATTGGACATCTCTACGCTTTGCTGTATTGAAAGCCATCTAAGTTGCTTTAGCATCAAATTAATGGGATTATAACGTGTACAGAACAATATAGTGTGGATAGCTTTATTTCGTAGCAACTGGAGTCTTTGTATATCAGCCTTTTTACTTGATATCAACAATGAAGAACAGTAATTCAAATGCAGATATATAATGGTATTATATATAAGAACACAACTCCAGTGACTAAGAATCTCAGCTATTCTCCTAAAAAATTCTATCTTTTCCAATTTTTTTTCTAATATGATCTACATGTAACGAAAAATTAAGCTGAGAATCCAAGACTACCCCTAAATATTACTAGATGCATTTTCAAATAGGCTATTAGATATCTATCTTAATCCAATAATTAATTTCTAGAAATCTATTACAATTCTGCTTAGAGCCAAAAAACCACGTATTATGTCTTTTTTTTTATCTAAGCCTATTTACACACGAGTTATAAAGGATGTCAAGTTTTGATTTCATAGTATCTACTACCTGATTAAAATCCTTCCCGCAAACACAGATCAACATATCGTCCACAAACAAACTTAGAAACATATCATTTAAAACTCGGTCTAGGTCATTGACATAGTACAAACAAAAGGGGGCTCAGAACACTGCCCTGCGGCACCTCTATCTCACTATCAAATGGCATTGAGGACACATTATTCACTCTAGTCACATGGGAGCGATCCTCCAGGTGATAAGTGCACTGTTTGTAATTCCGTAGGCCTGTAGTTTGTGGATAAGTCTTCTCCTATTGATGGTCTCAAATGCACGCTGAAGGTCAATGAAAATGCTCAGGACAACATTTCCATCATGAACATATGAACACCATTTCGAACACACATACTGTAATGCTGACTCGCACGAATGTTTTTCCCAAAAACCCGACTGACCTTTAAATAACAATTTGTTTACCTCTAGAAACCACCCACACAATTTCCAGAATTTTGTCTATTACCGATAATAAATTAATGGGTCAATATATTCTTCTGGTTTATTTGGTCTAGGCACTTTCGGGATAGGCACAATAACACTGGTCTTTATTTTCTTTTGGAACTCTTCCTATTGTAAGGGATGTTTTGATCAGGTGAAGGCTTTTTGTGTACCCAAGTACACAAAAAGCAGTCTTTAAAAATTTAACTGCTCAGATTTCTTGAACCACATTTAATGGGAAAATATTTGGCACCAAATGACGAAGACATACTTTGTAGGCACAGGGATCAAAGAAAGCTTTCTCACCCAGGGGATGTTCCTTTACAAATTGATGCTCTCAAAATAGACGTTATCTGAAACAAATTAAAATCTAATGTAATTTTGACTTAGTTTGTAAAGAATTTGTTTGTCAAAAACTGAAACAATTAAAAAAATACAAATGTGGAACAACCCAAAAAAGTAAATTTAAAGACATCTAAACGCGCGTGCTTAAAAAGTGCTCTTATACACTTATATCACAATATGCTATTAATTAAATTCAATATTCATTCCATACATTTGTCATCCTTCCTTATACATGCCTATCAATCAATTAATTAACTATTCAAAACTGTTCATAGACACCTAGACGTGCAACTTCTGTGTATATGTACTTACGTACAAAATAAACGTTAATATTATGAGAAAGCATACTGATGGATATAAAAAAGTAGATGTAAAGATTTACCCTATCCCTATCTACATATATATGATTATTATAAAAATGTTCATCCTATTTAATTAAACCTGTTCTCGAAACTGCTATTGCAATACTCTGATTTCCGACAAAAACTACAAAACAAAGGAAGTGGGTACTTTTGTACTTACCTAGAAAAAAAACGTAGATAGATAATGGCAATTTACTCAGCCCAAAATTAATCATTACAACCCAAACACAAACATTTTACAAAGTAAAGCTTCTTCAACTTTAACAATGGCGGAAAATTAAAAATAAACAATGAGGTATTCGGAATTATTGGAACACTCGTCCACGCGGCTCCACTCCGCGTCGCCAGGTAACAGCCCTTGGGAATGCACCAATAGAAATGTAGGAACTCCCTCCTTGCAACGTCTGTCGTAGGACCCGTAGTAATTTTTTGAAATTTATGAATGGGCACATTTCAGGCCGGACGCCATCTAGCGATGAGGCCTTTTTTCAGTTCGAGGTTGAATAACTATTCCCTATATAAACAAAGGTATGGTGTCACAAGCTGATTTTTTCAGGGATGAAAGTATATGATAAGATAACCCTTATTCCGGAGGTAATACAAAATTAGACTCCACAAAAGGACACTATCATCAAAAATCGAGATATTGGTACCATCGTATAGAGGAAAAAATACTTATTTTTTGGTCCAATGCACAATAAGGTCTTTGTAGGAAGTATTTTTTAATAATTATTCAAAAAAAATCATTTGCATTAGCCCATATGGCCGAAAAAAAATTTAAATGTAAATATCTCGGTTTCAACCGTGCAAAAATTTAATTAAAAAATAAGTTATTTTTAAATATAACACTCAATTAACAAAAAGAGAAGGCCTAAATGAAAAAAAAATATTCTTTATAAAAGTTTCGCTTATGTCTTGACAAGGTAATAGAGCGAATGCCATATTTTTTGCTTATAAACTAACAAAGGTATCACAATAAACAATGAGAGACGTCATGGGTTTACGCCCTAATTAAATACGTCTAGCCTCTTCGCCTTCAAGCTACGGCTGATGCAACACATTTATTATAGGTCATGAAAAATTCAGCTTGTGTGGAAAAAGTGGGAGGTAAATCGTTGTTTTAGAGCGAATATTACATACTACTATTATAAGTATTATTCTGTATTATACTCCAGTGGAGCCGTGAATTTATTTTTGTTTTTTTCGGTTCGTTGACCCTTGTTAATTAGCTGCATATAAACTCGTGAGTTTAGTGTACGTAATATTGTTTAGTGTTTTATATTTTTATTTATATACTATTATTTTACTGTCATGGCTAGTAGTTCGGGTTCTGACAATTGCTGTGGGGGCATAAATTCAGTTGACAATATTATTAAAAATAACTTTTCTTTATTGGATCTGAATAAAAAGATTGAAATAAAGAGGTTAGGGCGACCGATGCCGGTTTTAAAATTAGACCAAACATGTGCCAAGGAAAAGGATGGTCGGTCTTTCACCAGACATTTTAACCCCTGAAATCTTGTGGCGAATGGAATTTCACTTTAAAGCTAGGAAACGGCAAAGTCGAAGGGCTAACCATCGACAAAAAGATGTACAATAACACTTTTTTGCCATCAAATCGATATATTTTTTAACGTTTTCGAACTTCTCCTGATTTTTTTTTTGAACTTTATTGATTTGTAGTTACAATAAACTGTTTTAATGGTTTACTCTTCTGGAATTGAAAGTACCTACTTATTAATTTCTTTTAGTGCGCAACAATTACCATTCAACAGGGCGCCGAATTCATGTTTTTTAAACGATTTTAACGAGTTTTGGGTAAAAAATGGGCGTGCCACCCCCAAAACTTTCCGCCTTCGGCGGGTAAGCCTCCAGCGGCGCCTGCAGCGGGCATCCCCCTATGCGTGCGAAACAACCTACATAAATTGCGCACTACCTATTTAAAACCTTACGAGCCGCCACTGAATACACAAAAACATAAAACGAAATAGCGTCACAAAGAAGGTCTTAAGGATAAGACCTTACATACTTCTACTCCTTCTGCTCTATGTATCTAAATATTCTTGTATACTATAAGGTTCCAACTCAATAAGCATCTTCTTTAGTTTATTTTTAAAAGTTTTCTCAAGTGTTATGTTTTTAATATTGTTATTTAGTTTGTTAAAAAGTTTTATTCCCATGTAGTATGGACTTTTTTCGAAAATAGTTAATCTATGCGCCGGATAACAAATATTGTTTGTTCTAGTGTTATAATCATGACTAATATTAGAACTAAACAGCTCTCTATTTTTAAAAGTAAATAAAATTGTTTCATAAATATATAGGCCATAAATGGTTAGTATCCTTTTTGCCTTGAAAGTTCCCCTACAAGTTTGCAAAGGCGACATTTTATATATAGTTCTTATTGTTCGCTTTTGGATAACAAAAATACTTTGTGCCTTTGAGTTGGATGCCCAAAAAATTATACCGCACTTAGCACTACCCTCAAAATTTGCAAAATACAGTGTTCTACATGCTGTCTCATTTAGGTACCTTGAAACAGTGCGAATACAAAAACAAACGCTATTCAGCCTATTTTCCAAGTATTGAATATGTAAAGACCAGTCTAAATATTCATCTATATGTACACCTAAAAATTTGGTATTGTTTTTTAAAGTTAGCTTGTTTCCATTTACCAAAATATCCTCAGGTTTTTCTGTTCTATTCAATTTGGTTCTAAACAGAATAGCATTTGTCTTCCCCGAATTCAAGCATAATTTATTTTTTTTAAACCAAATTTCGGTTTCTGGGAATGAAGCTGAAGCATTCTCGACTAGTCTAGATATATTTGGTCCACTCACTAGTAAATTTGTGTCATCAGCATACTCTGTTAAATTATAATTAGGTTTTGAACATTCTGTGTTAATGTCATTCATATATATTATAAATAGAACCGGCCCAAGTATGCTCCCTTGTGGAACACCCATTGTATTCTGCACTATTCCCGATTTATATGTAATGCCGCCCTTTGATATAACCACTCTTTGAGTTCTGTTACTCAAATATGAAACAAGCCACTCATGAGCATGTCCCCTTATGCCATACATTTCTAATTTTTTCAATAAAATACTTCGATCAAGACTATCAAAAGCCTTAGACAGGTCTAAAAAGATTCCCAGTGCCAAATTTCCCTCCTCCAGGTCTCTCAGAATTGCTCGAGTAAAGTGGAATACTGCCGTTTGAGTTGACTTTCCTTCGATATAACCATGTTGATTTTCCGATAGAATATCACACTCCCTTAGAAAACTCATGATTCTTTTACACATCACCATTTCAAACAATTTTGAAAAACCAGGCAGCAGGCTTATTGGTCTGTAATTATCCATCAGATTGCTGTCTCCTTTATTTTTATAGCACGGTTTTATTGCTGACAATTTTAAGGATTCAGGGAAAATGCCTTCTTGAACTGAATTATTGATCATGTAGCAAATTACATCCATGATGGCAGGGACCACCTGTCGAATGAGACTTGTAGGAATTTCATCATCCCCACTGCTATGTTTACTTTTTATTTTCTTTAATATGCCTAAAATTTCTGAATCATCAACTGGGGTAAGAAAAAGTGATCGTTTATTTTTATTAATAGCATGTGTCCATTCGACATGTGGTATGTCCTTTATTATGTTTGGTATTGATTTTAACAAAAATTCATTGTATTTGTCCGAAATCTCGTTAGGATCTCCCTCCATCATGGTATTGTCAACTCTTGAGTGGCTCGTTATTTCCCTAAATATGGACCACATACACTTGTTTTTATTGTCTGCATTTCTTATACGATTAGCATAATTTTGCGCTTTTGTCTTCAGAAGTAGATTATCATATTCTTTCTTAATGTTTGAATATATTTCATTATAAACATTATTGTGACGTTTTAGCATTAAACAAATATCTAACCTATCTTTTACATTATTTACATGTTCGTTATTTAAATACATTTTTGCTGGTTTATATGTAGGGTTAAAAAGCTTTTTAGGAAAACACTGGTTAAATAGTGGTATAAAGATATTCATGAAAGTAGACCATTGCTTATTTACATCTGAGTTATTTATCTGATAAATATCTAACCATTGTTGTTCCTTAAGTATATCTACAAAATGATTTATGCTATTTTCACCAAAAAATCTCCTAAAATAACTTTTATTTGTTTCTATAAGACTAGTTTGCAGTGTAATTTTTTGGGCAGTATGATCAGAAATAACAGTATTTAAAACTAAACTTTCTATCTGTAATTTTTTAAAATTTGTGAAAATATTGTCTATGCAGCTTCGGGTCGTAGCAGTTATTCTAGTATTTAAAAATATAGTTTGAGACATATTAAATGAGTTCATGACTGATAGCAATTGCATTTTATATTTGTTATTTTCTAACATTTCTATGTTAAAGTCACCCGCAATTATAATATATTTATTTTCAATGACAATTTGCTCAAGAACACACTCTAATGTGTTAATAAAAATGTCTATGTCTTTTTTTGGTGGCCTATACAATGATATTATGATTAAACACATACCCCCTATTTTGCACTCTACACTGGCACACTCAAGAACACCCTCTACTGACATTTCACCAATTTTTTTCCGTTGCCTAAACTGTATGTCTTTGTGTAAGTAGATTGCTGCACCTCCATATCCGTCCTCTCTACAAAAGCTTGATCCCAATTTAAAGTTGTCCAATCCGAGTTTCTCTATCTGATTTTTCTTTTGCCAATGTTCCGTGATGCATAATACTTTACAATCTTTATGTTCTTCTAACAAGTGGTTAATAATATTGGTGGAGTTTCTAAGAGATTGCACATTTTGGTGTATAACACTAAATTTTGACGCTTTTAATTGTGGTTGCTCTTTGTCGCTTTTATCGCTTATAAAAAATGTATTTCCTGGTTTTCTGATGTACTGAAGTTGGTATATTCTCGCTGTTTATTTAATTTTTGTAGATAGGCTGGGCATTTTCGATCTCTGGCGGTATGCATTCTTTCCTGTAGTCCTAACCGTTTACAATTTGGACAATCTAATTTTTCTGCTAAACAATTATTTGGGTCATGGCTTGCTCCACATTTAAAACAGCACATGTCACTTTTACAGTATTTTGACACATGGCCAAAATAACAACATTTGTAGCACATAGCTAGGTTAATATATTCCTGTACGTATGCTTTTGTTAAGTCAAAAGTAAGGTTTACATTTCTTATTAGCCATTTAAAAATGTCCGGGGGTGTTTGTAGGATCCAGTTTTCTTTGTTGTTATTCCTGCATTTCTTTTTTGTAACAAATGTAATTTTTTCTTTTATATTTTTCCCGAACACAGTCTCAATTTCAGGGTTGTCCTTAATAAACTCTGTGATGAAATTTTCATATTCGTATCCAGAATCTATTCCAGTTATCATTATCATGGGGTTGTCGTTTCTAAGTTCCTTTAATTCTAAGGTATCTTGCTGTTTTAATACTCTATGTATCCTCTGCCTTTGTACTTCATCGTTACATTGCACAATCAATCCGCCAGTTTTCAGATGTCTAATGCTTTTAAATGATTCATTTGTGCCGGATAGGTTCTTTTTTACTTCCTTTAGAATATTCTCAGTTTTTTCTGGATTTTTTGATTTAATTAAAATTTCATTTGTTTTATATTACTTTCGGCGTCATTTATTGCATTACTCTGGCGTTTTATTTTTTCAATTAATTTTTCATCAGATAACAGATTACTTTCCTGTATTCCCACAATAATTATTTTGGGGTTTAAAACTTTAGGTAATTCCACTTGGTATTCATCTGACAATCTGGCAACAGCGGTGTTCTGTAGTTTTTTGAGCGATTCGTTATCATTGCATTCCACAACAATTGATCCCTGGTTAACTGGTTTAACTCTTTTTACTTTTTACTTTTTACTTTTTTTTGTGATATTATTTGCTTTGTCACCTTACTATCTTGGTTTACATTTTTTGGCCTAATTATCAGTGAAGGAAAAGTATTTTTACTTACAATATTGGAATATAACGGTGTTTCTTTATTATTTACATTCTCCAAGTTTTTTAAAATATCACAGGAATTTTTAACACATTGATTTGC
Organism: Pissodes strobi; assembly: GCA_016904865.1. Classification (NCBI taxonomy): domain Eukaryota; kingdom Metazoa; phylum Arthropoda; class Insecta; order Coleoptera; family Curculionidae; genus Pissodes; species Pissodes strobi. The sequence goes on along the minus strand of MU185801.1, from coordinate 23,538 downwards.
TTGTGTTACCAATTTATCAATATACTTTACAATGTTTAATTTTTCCTCTACGTAACCGATACACCGATCGCAGCACCAAAATAAATTAGGACAGTCTCTTATAGATTTTACCACCTGATCTTTTAATTGAGCACATTGCACGTGAAAACATTCTTTACAACTTTTGCACGAAATTAACTTTGAATTTACAATGAAATTATCGGAGCAGCGGCCACAGATATCTGTACTCGCCGGCATCTCAACTACTGATGGCGCTAGTAATACTGCCCGAATAAAGCGGGAAGCGCTATGATTGGTCGGAGGCCTTGTAAGGACGCTTAACTTTTAGCTTTCTAGACTGTCTAGCGCAGTGGATAAACGTGGTAAACAAGAGATGGCGTTAGTAGTATCGCCAATGTTTTAATTTGTTTGGAATGCGAGGACAGTGGCGTGGAAAGTTAGATTGTACAAAAATTAAATCGTTAGATTTGCAGACGTATTCAAAAATGGTTTTTGAACAGAATGCTATCGAAATATGCACAAAAGTGTGCCTATTTGTATGGCAGTTTCTTGCTCCGCGTATTGTGTTTAATTTCACTAATGCCTACTTTGACTTTGATTCACAAAACTCCACAATCACAATCTCCTCGTGAAAACACTTTTAAAAGCCTGTCTGAAACTTTTTTCTTAGAACGAACAAAAACTTCTAATAGATTTTATAGACTGCGGGACAATATCAAAAAAACTTGGGGTCAGATACAGAAAGCTTCTCTGTCCACATATTATTTTGGCATTTAGGAACTGTAACTTTACTAACTGATCTAAAGCCGGGGCCACACATGCGGCTGACGGCGAACTGCGAACGTTCGCCAACTACCGAATCTAGCCAAACAGAGTTCGCTTTTTCATCCAAACATGCGGGCATTGCCGAACTCCGATCGAAAAAGTGGGAAACGCCGAATGTTCACCAGAAAGTTTAGACTGAAAATAAACATGAATAGCCATGATTCTGTGACCATTGTTGCTGCTTTTTTAGGCTCGAGAGACTATTATCTCGCAAATGGTCAGACACCCCTCCAAAAGAAAATCCTAGATACATTCAGGTTAATAAAAGTAGAGTAAAAATATGCTGCGTAAAGAATAGTATATTGTCTAACTAGGAGGAAAAGCAAAACATTCCTGGACGATTGTGATAATTGCTGAACTAGGCGCAGCCGAGATCAGCAACACAGGAGTCCAGGAATGTGCTTTTCCTACGAGTTGCACATACTATTTTTTTATCCGATCGAAATTAATAACCATACGTATTTATAAAAATAGAGCCAAACATTACTCTAAATAAAAACGGTGTTTTCAATTTAAACTCAGCATAATATCAAGTTTTGAATCGACCGAGCTTTTAGTTTAATACGTAACGAGAGAAACCACAGCTAAATCTTGGTTTTGGTAAACGGTAGATCTGTCAAAAAAGGTGTTTAAATATGGCAGAAATTATATTTTCCCGGCCTAGGACGGAAATGTTGTACGTACAGTTACTGCATGTTGCCAAGCAACGAATACAATATACTGGAATCATGCCTTTTGCGATGAGAAAACACATCGGAAAGGTACAGTTTTTCATCTGATCGGATAAAAAAGTACCTATTTAAATGATGAATATGTATGTATATAAACAATATTCATTCTACGCAAAAATGCCACAATACAAAATATCACTTGCTTACTAGGTTAAAGGTGAAAAAAACTTCACTCTCACAATGTCCAGACGTTGTTAAAGGCGAACTACTGGTCCTGGTCGTGTGGATGGCTCCACGAATAATAGCGAGGTGAGCGCTCATTTTCTTTGATGCGAGCAAATTTACCGACACCGCGCGTAATAAGGCGAGCGAGCTGCCGAACGATTTGCCAAACTGCAAACTTCCCAGATGCACTGATCGCAGTTCGGCAAACCCTTGCTCGGAGTTCGTCGAATGCCGCATGTCTGGCCCCGGCTTTAAGATATAATTTGGTGTATTCGAGATTAGACAATCTTAAAATCATTCTGTAACAGAAAAGCTCTCTTATGTCGATACCACCACTCAAACGATATAAATAATCAGTTGGAAGGAGCCTATTCCTGCCAAAAATTCACTTTGGAAACCACTTTTGCAAAACTTGCAAGCTTTTAAGGTGTGTATTGTGATTAATTGATCAGTTGGGCGTCACATATAATGAAATACTAGCTCAGTCGCCAATTTGTGAGGATAAATTTAGTTGAACACTAATTTGTAGCGAGAGTTAAGTTATTTAATTTAATTAAGTATGAGATTCGTTTTTCCTGAGGGGGTGAGTTGTCTCTTTTATTAATTATATTTTGGGCGCCAGAGTTCCGAGAGACAATGCAAACTTGAATGAATAAGTAAGACGATTACTAGTGGTCCTTACAAATTAATTTCTCTTCTCATTGGCTAATACTTAGCTTGTCCAACTATCCTGTAACCATGCAACCGTATTGGGACTCCTACTGGAGCCTGCTTCTGCCTATTCGCAAGTTTTTTTTTATGGGAGTGGCACACACACTAAAGGGAGACCCCCATGGCGCTCGACGAGCGGTGTGTGTGCGAAGATGTTGATTGACACGGCTCTTGAATATTTGTAAGTTGTAATTAGTGGGAAACAGATGTCCTGGGAGTGAGTTCCACAGTGATTCAGTACGCCAGACAAAGGAGTTCTTGTAAAGCCATGTTCTAGGTGTTTCCAGTTGTAGAACGAACTGGTGCGCTTTTGCCGTCTGTCGTGACTGTCTGACAGGAGCTGCCAGGGGCGGGATGAGGCGGACCAAATCCTGGGAACATCTGCCGTGAAAGTATCTGTAAAACAGAGATATCTCGGCTAAATGTCTGCGGTGTTCCAGACTATCTAGATTCCGGATCAACTCCGGGTCGCCGACGAGACGCACAGCTCTCTTCTGAATGGAATCCAGCAGCTTTAAGGTGTGCTTTGGTGTGGCCCCCCAGATATGTGAGCAATATTCTAAGCACGGTCTTATTTGCGCTTTGTAGAGCAAGAGCAATTGCTGCGGTGTATAGGGTTTTTTGTTGCGAAATAGCGCACCAAGCTTCTGGGAGGCTGATTTTGCGATGTTAGCAACGTGGTCATGCCAGGACATATTGCTGTTGACCGAGATACCCAGCAGTCCGATTGACGAGGATGAAGGAATGGTCGACCCTGCCATAATGATGTCAGGGCCCGCTGTATTGACCATCTTGGTAAACGTGGCTGCTTGGGTCTTTGCTGCATTGAACTGGACCAAATTGCGGTCGCCCCAAGTTTGAACTTTCTCCAGGTCTTGATTAATTGCTGTAATCTGCTCCTGTCTGCGGTGATGGGTCTCAGTCGCTGGTAAGGGTTTTTCTGATCTAAAGTGGGAGACAAAACTGTAAACAGGATTATGTGTTTCGATCAGCAGGTCATTAATATAGATGAGGAACAGAGTTGGTGAAAGTATTGCTCCCTGAGGCACGCCCGCGTTGATGGTGAATGTGTCCGAGATGTGTCCATCGACTGCAACGTGCAGAGACCGGCTCTTAAGGAAACTGGCAAGCCAGCTGCAGAGAGAGGCTGGCAGTCCGAAGGACGGTAGTTTGTTGAGCAGTCCGTCATGCCAAACTCTGTCGAATGCCTTTGAAATATCCAACGCAATCGCTCGAGACTCTCCGTAGTTTTCAATTGCTCAACTCCATATATGAGTGACATAGGCCAATATATCTCCTGTCGATCTCTCTTTGCGAAAGCCGTATTGATTATCGTTGATTGTTTTGTTGTTCTCGAGGTACTTGAGTAGTTGCTGATTGACTACACGTTCCATGACTTTGGAGATTATTGGAAGCAAGGCAATTGGACGATAGTTTGAGGGCGTGGTTTTCTTGCCTTTTTTTGGAACAGGTTGCACTCGACCGACTTTCCAAGAAAATGGGTAAATCCCTTTTCCGTAAGACAGAGAAAAAAGTCTGGAAAAAACGGGTGTTAGTTCGTTAGAGCAGTTCTTTAACACGATGGCAGATATTCCGTCCGGTCCTGATGCCTTTTGCGTATCTAGTTCTTTAAGAATTTTACGAATATCACGGTGATTTTTCACTTCACTTCTGCCATGGTAGTGTTGATGTTCGATATGGTGGGGAGAGTCTTGCCTTGGGGGACGTCTAAGGTAGAGTGCGAAGAAATGATTTTGGCGAGCATGTTTGCTTTTTCCTTGGCTGTAGTCGCCGTGATGCTACGTTCATCTGTCAAAGGTGGGAGAGACGTTTCTGTAAAGTTTTTACTTACTGCCTTTGCTACCGACCAGAAATTCCTGGAGCCACTGGGGCATTGCAAAAGTTTATACCTTATCCTTTGATTGTGTTTGTCCTTAGTTTCGTCGATAACACGCTTGCATTCGTTTCTCGCTTCGATAAAATAATTGCGATTTTCAGCGGTATGATTTTGCTGCCAGTACTTGTAGGCTTGCTGTTTCCTACTCACCGCTCTTTCGCATCTTCTGTCGAACCTTCTGTCGGGCTTTCCTTTTGATGGTAACTTGATGGAATTTGGGATGTATTCAATTGACTTGAGGTGATTAAGATAAAGGTTGGCCGAGTACCTGCTCTCTCTACCGGTCTGCTATAGCGACGTGGACGGACAGCCCAATGTTTTTTTAGCCAATTCGGGAATTTTGTGCACATGGAAGAGAAAATATCCTAATTTTAGATCAATGTATATCGCTAATTAAAAAAATATTCAGGGAAATATCCTGTGGAGCTCAGTTAGGCGATTTCACATGATGAAGTAATCAACAATTTGAAAATTTACTGGTTAAAGCAGGTATAATCAAAAACTTAAATTACAATTTTAAGTTGAGCAAAACTTATAAATAACTACAGTTAAGCAAAGTTATAAATAGCTACTGTTACTCAAGTTATTCTTTTTCTATACTTTAAGACATGAAATCCAAAAGAAATTATGACTGAAATTTAAAATTCAAAAGAAAATGATGGAACTACGTTTCAAACAGTGGCTCTCGGCAAATTTAAAGAAAAAATAACTTAAATTTAATGATAGATAGGAAAATAGAGGTACAACCTCGCTATAAACGAGTCTTCTAACTCAAAATATGGTCCTTGGCACATAAACGATAATTGAATGTTATTACATTTCAATTAATTAAAGATAAAGACAAGGTAATCACTATCTCGCATTGAGATATGAATTAAGATAAAAGATAAAGACAAAAACAGGTAAATTGACACATGTGAGCTCAACCTCTCATAAATGCAAATTAACGTCGATACATCAATGTTGAGACGCGACAGGGCAAGTGCTAATAATTATTGTATGCTTGATGTTACAAACAAACTGAAATATTAATGAAATAAGCCTGAAAAGAAAAAATATTAAACCAACAATATTGAGGGAAAATTCGAGGGAATTCGACTGAAAATTCTATTTACTACCTTCACAGGAATACATAGAAACCAAGAATTTCCCAAACAATACTGTTCAATTTAAATGGAAATACGTAAAACAATATGCGAGACCGCTAAACGATGAAATAATTACGTTCTCTCTAAATTTGTTTACACCGCTCTCAAATTACATGAATTTGACCAATGAGAGACGAAATTATTCACCAATAAATCGGTATTTTTACCAAACGGTCACTAAAAAATTAAGATTATTAAAGTTGAAAGTTAATCGAAAGTGTAATATAAAAATGTCAATTTCTTGCTTAAGCAGAATATAATTAAGTGAATCAGAAACAATTATTAATTATGTATTTAAAACATGAAAAAATTAGCGAAATATATGCAAGATGAATAATATATTTCAAGATCAAAAACTAGCACTTACTCAGTCAGACGTCACCAACAAGATATACGACCTTCCTTTCAAAATTCAACACGTTCAACAAATTCTGATTTTCGATGTTCTCATTAGATAATTTAGATCATATGACCACTACTATGGGTCATGCGGCGTCAAGTCAAAGAAATACACAATATATACTAAATTTAGTAATCCGTATTCAAATAAATGCAGAAATGGTAGGTATTAAATAGCGAACCACGCTTTCCAGTTACCCACTACATGAGATAAGCCCATCCCCAAAGAGATATCACTACTCAATATATAAATCTACTGCAACACGAATCCGCAAATTGTAGGTATAAACCAGCGTACCTGTTTTCCTTAAATAATTAGTTGCACGAAATATACCCATTCACGAATAGATGTCACTGGCCATTCATATACCAAACATCGAAAATCACGGTAATAAATCTGAAGTCAGTTGAGCAGAATAAACTTATATTCCGTTACAGTAATTAATATACCATCTTAACTAATAATACCATAAATGAAATGACTTTGGCAGAGTACAAAGTTTTCAATTAATTTGTAGATAGAAAATTTCTCAAATACGTAAAGCTTGGCAAGATGTCCCTCACCAAAGACAATCCAGAAACTGTGGATTGTCTTTGCCCTCACCTTCCGAGGAATATATTGGACATGTAAATCCCAGCGAAGATCATCTACGAAGAACAGTATCTGCCCAGTCGTGTCCATCCTTAACAGCCCATTGATACAGAGGGCGAAAATAGATTTTTAAGAGGATTAAAAACAAAAACCTTTTTTACGCTTTAACGCTTTGCATAAAGAAAGCTTAAAAACTAACATAAGAAGCGGTTAATAAATAATATAATTATTAAAGTATCAAGCCTCAAACCATAGGCTCTAGGCTATATTTTTAGTACTTTACCCAAGTAAATAGTTGTATGGGATTAGATTTGGAATAAATAATAAATTTCACATTCTCATTGTTGTATCGCACTTTTTTGAAAAAATCATTTTAATGATTTCCTGGTAAGATCTTACCAAAAATCTGTTTTCCATCTCTCTCTAACACATGATTTCTTATGAAAAATGCCATTAATATGAATTTTTCGACTAAGTGCGATACATCATTGATTCTGGAACCTTAGAAGCTCTTAAAGTCAGTAATAAAAAATCCAGGGCCATATTTAAAAAAACAAAGTTGATGATGGCAGCCCAAAGACGAAACGTCGGTTTGAAAACACCATCTTGTAGAAAAGAAAATGTAACAATGAGAATGTGAAATTTATTTTGTTATATCTATTCAAATAAAGTCATAAAAAAATAAAAATGAAATCGCGAATATTCGGTTTTTTCCAAAAATCTTCGGAAGTGTTCGGAATTTTTAAACTTGTAAGGTGGCATTTTGATCAGCATCAAATTGTGCAACTTTGCCTTCATTTAATCGGTCTCGTATCTATTCTAGTTCCCGAGATCTCAATGATGAGGCTCGAATTTGGGACACCTTGTACATTACCGATTTTTGTGTACCACATTCTGTCACTCAGGTAGCTCTTTATAAAATATCAAATACGTTTCCCTTCAGGACGTATCTTTCTATTTTCTAATAATAATTGATGTGAACAGTGTCAATTGGCCAAGTCAACCAAGACACACAATGTAGGACTATTTTCATCAATATTTTTGTCAGCACAGCGATTGGGTCCTCCGTTGACCTGTCTTCCATAAAACAATATTGATATTCAGAAATTGTTTTGTATTTTTTTAAGAACTTTTCAAATATTTTTCCAAGATTTCATATTAAAGAAAGTGACCTATAGTTAACAATATTTGACCTGCTTCCACTTTTAAATAAAGGGCAAATCACACCAATTTTGAATGGTTTTGGAAATTAGTTTTTTGTGATACATTTATTTATTAAAAAAGTACCGCCTAGACCTGGAGATTTTTTCGACTTTAGGCTTTTGATGATCTTTTTTATTTCCTGTTCATATGCATAACTTAAATACCATGTTATTCTCAAGCACAGACTCAGAGTCAACCAAATTTAATGAGTTTGCAATGTTATTAGTAAATATTTGCCTAATGAGCAGTAATGTTTGTTGAACTTGTTTTCAATTTCTTTTTTATCTGTTATTTCTACATTGTCATATTTATTTGTTTGCATTTCTTGGTACTTTTGCTTTTCATTGCAAACCTTGCTGACTGAATCTCATAGCTGTTTACTATTTTGTTGACTGCTCATTAAATTTTTAAAATAACTTTTTTTCTAATTAGCAATGGACTTAACAAGATTTATTTTACATCTTCGGTAGTTTTGTTTCATTGTTAAGTTATTCAGAGAAACTTTTAGATTATGATATAACTCATTCTTAAGATTGATTATTTTTATAAGATTTTTGCTAATCCATCCTTTTCGACAAACTAGGATCTTGTCAATTTTTAAATTTTTTTGTTTTTTTTAACAATATTAGTTATATTATTATTTATTAAAACATGTGTCATGTCATCTGGGTCTCTACCAGAATAAAAAGATTCACAGTTAATTATTTTTAGAATTGTTTGTAATTAATGTATTCTTTATAGTAGTTTTTTTTGTGTTATTACCGTTTATGTTGTAAGCTCCTATCTCTAATATTACTGAAAAGTGTTCTGTAATTTTATATTTAGTTCACATTTTCACTACATTTAGATTTGACAAAATAATGGTCTAGTCAAGATTTTTGCAAGTTTTTTTCCCATGTACAGGGTGGCTCGAATTCGTGTCTATGTATGGGGAACTCAAAAACCGTAAGAGATACAGTGTCCGTCAAATTAAGGCAAAATTGCGCATTTTAGTGCCTAACATTATGCCGTTTAGAAAGTTTTAAAATTCCGAGTATCTACGGAGATATCCGGAAAAAACCGAAATTTTGAAAAATTGTTTTATTTTTTTTCCTGGGCTTATTTAAAAACGGAATTCAAATCTAATTGCACTTTTGCATTGCCACTTTTTCCGCTCTATCCAATGATGATATCCAGTTTGAGGTCCGACTTCGACTTTTGGTTTTTAAGGGATCATCATCAACTTTCTTTTTTTAAATACGAACTTTTTTTTATCGTTTTTCAGATGGTATTGGCATTATTAATATGAGTATGTGTTTTTATTTTTATTATTTTTTTCATTATTTTTATTTTATATATTTTGCTTCAGCGTGATTTTAAATAATTTAAGGTAGGTACTTTTGAAATTTTCGTATTCCATAATAGTATATTATGATATAAGTGTATAAGAGGGCCTTTAAAGCACGCGCGACATATTTCAAAACACGACGCGCAGCGGAGTGTTTTGTAAGTCGCAAGGGCTTTAAAGGCCTCTTATACACGTATATCATACGCTATTTTTTATTACGAATGCATCATAATCTCAAAAATGCTTTAAATATTAAACTGAAGGGATATATTGACGAATATATTAATCTGTCACATTTGACATGATCAAATGTTTCTATAGCAACCTTTAAAATAGTAGGCGCACCATAAACATCATTTTATGCACGCTACAGCGTGCGATAATCGTTGATTATGATGCATGCGTAATAAAATAGTATATTATGATATAAGTGTATAAGAGGGCCTTAAAGCACGCGCGACATATTTCAAAACACGACGCGCAGCGGAGTGTTTTGTAAGTCGGAGGGCTTTAAAGGCCTCTTGTACACGTAATCATAAGCAATTTTTTATTACGAATGCATCATAATCTCAAAAATGTTTTAAATATTAAAGTTAAGGGATATATTGACGAATATATTAATCTGTCACGTTTGACATGATCAAATGTTTCTATAGCAACCTTTAAAAAAGTAGGCGCATCATAAACATTATTTTATGCACGCTGCAGCGTGCGATAATCGTTGATTATGATGCATGCGTAATAAAAAAATATTTTATTTGTTTTTTGCATTAAGTGGAAAATTGGAGCCCGTATTAAAAATTTAAAATAGTAAAATTATTTTTTACGAGAATATGGCCATGAACTATTACTCAAAGAAGTTGCTGAGTGCATTTAATTTATAAGCAAAATTCCAATAGGAGTTTTTCCATCAAAGTTCCTATAGTATCATGTAGTATGATTATAAATTATTGTTGATGTTGTAACGGCGCCCTTTACTTACTTTTTGCGACCTCCTGTATTTCGGTTTTCTCCGGCGCCACCCCTTTGATATTTACAGCGACAAAGGGGATCGCTGTTCGCCTATCGGGTAGCCTTTAGACAGTGGAGAAACGGTTGTCCAAGGTTCGGTTTTTAAATACTCGGAATCGGTCCCTGGTAAATGAAACACTCCGTGTAAACAAAATAATGGTCGTGTTTATCCGACAGTAAGTATAAACCTAACTTTCTTATAGCTAAAAGTATCAGACAACTTATTCTGCGCGGCCCAACCCGGTAATACGTAAGAAAACTCAAAACGGTAGTAAAAGAATCGAAATCTCTAATCGAGCGGTAGACTGTAGCGGTGCTGAAGCTCCACGGTAAGTATGTTAGCAATTACGTTAAACGGTAGCGGTACGGAAGCCCTACTGTAAATATGGCAGTAAATACGGTAAACTGTAGC